>JACEFZ010001098.1:0-255000 GCA_014155875.1 Cepaea nemoralis | reverse complement strand
TCCAACGCGAAGTCCTGTATGTCTGATGAAGACATCCTGTTGTCTAACATCAGTGTGATGTCATACAGGACCTGAGGTTTGCGTGAGTATCCGTTGTCCCATGTCTGGCTTATTGGTGTGCAGACTGATGGTTCCTCGCCGTACAGGCTGACACTCTCCGACTTTGGAGGAATCGGCGATCCTACTGACTTTAGCCAGGACCCCAAAGGGACCTGTTGCCCAGGACGCTCGACGAGGATGCGTCAATAGGTCTTGGCCAGTATATAACCCAGCCCTGGTGCCTTGGAAACACCTCTGCGTCCCTTGCATCCATCTGCACTGCAGTCTGATGATGATGATGATGATGATGATGATGATTCATGTCATAAAGTCCCACAGATTCAAATGATCGGGCCATGTTGAATGAATGGACGGTGGTGGAGAAACAATGAAGCCAGCCCCAGGTACAAACCATGGGGTATTCATTAAGATAGAAAGATGTGGAACTGCAGGAGAGTCACATTATGGACGAGAATCAGAAGCTCAGGAGTAGACAAGGATTTTTAAAGGAGTAGTTTTAAGGGTGAGGGGATCGACTTCATTCCATCAGGTTTTATCTCATGACAGGGTCTTCTTTGTGCAGAGTGGCCTGCCGAAAGCTCAGTCAGAGCACGAATTCTGTAGCTCCAGCGGCGACTGTCTGTTGTCACCAAGAAAATTGCTCTCATAAACTGAATGATCGAGTCTGGAAATGAACTCACAACCTTCAGAGTGTGGGGCAGGTGGCTTAGCCACTCTGCCACAGAGCCTGGAAGATGTGGGTGTAAACCTGCAGCCTGAGTTATTGAAGAGGCATCATCATCATGTTCCATTTAGTTTCTCTAACTTTGCTTTCATCAAGTACTCTGTAAGTACAAATGAAGTGTTGTATTTACACTGTGTTTGATTAAAGTATGGTTTATTTCTGTAATTATATTAGTGCAGTTTCTGTAAATGCTTATATTTAACTTATCTTTACAAAGTGTGAATATGATGTTGTTATTTGTTATTTCTGTTTGATGGATGTTCCTTTTTGTACTGCTACATTTATATATGTGCAGTGAATTTACAGTGAATCTGTATAGATTCATTTATGTATGCAGGGTGAATTTACAGTGAACATGTAATTAATTTATATATGCGTCGTGAATTTACAATGAATCTGTATAGATTCATTTATTTATGTGCAGCAAATTTACAGTGAATCTGTATAGATTAATTTATATATGTGCAGTGAATTTACTGTGAACTTGTATTGATTCATTTATGTATGTGCAGTTAATCTGCAGTGAACCTGTATAGGTGAATTTACAGTGAGCATGTATAGATTCCACCATGCTTTCATAATATATATTATTTTGACTTTTGTCATTGTCATGTCATTGTGAACACTTGAGGGTTTGTACCTAAGGGGGAAAGGTAGCCCAGGGAAGTCAAGGCATAGCAAAAATCCTGTATGGAGCTGAAGAAAAGGAATCATAATATTGAGATGATAAAATATGGTAAGAACCTGCAGAGAACCAATAAGTACACACTCACTAGACAGATTCCAGGGAATCGAGAGGTGAAGAACAAATGTTGGCGCTGGGTACGACACACTGAGAAAATATAATAAATAGGTAACTAGAAAACCTGATAATAAGGTAAACCATAAAACCTGATAATAAGGTAACTAGACAATCAGATTAGGGTAACTAGAAAACCTGATAATAGGGTAACTAGAAAACCTGATAATAAGGTAAACCAGAAAACCTGATAATAGGGTAATTAGAAAACCTGATAATAAGGTAACTAGACAATCAGAGTAGGGTAACTAGAAAACCTGATAATAGGATAACTAGACATTCAGATTAGGGTAACTAGAAAACCTGATAATAGGATAACTAGACATTCAGATTAGGGTAACTAGAAAACCTGATAATAGGGTAACTAGACAAAGAGATTAGGGTAACTAGACAATCTGATTAGGATAACTAGAAAACCCTGATAATAGGGTAACTAGACAATCTGATTAGGATAACTAGAAAACCTGATAATAAGGTAACTAGAAAACCTGATAACAGGGTAATTAGGAAACCTGATAATAGGGTAACTAGAAAACCTGATAATAGGGTAATTAGGAAACCTGATAACAGGGTACTAGAAAAACCTGATAACAGGGTAATTAGGAAACCTGATAATAGGGTAACTAGAAAACGTGATAATAGGGTAACTAGAAAACCTGATAATAGGGTAACTAGGAAACCTGATAATAGGGAAACTAGAAAACCTTCTTCTGAACCCACATGGTAAATAAAATAGAGGAAAAACCTAAAAATACCTAAACTGAGAGGAAAGCGAGGCATGGAGGACCAGAGGAGAGCTGCTGGAGATAGGAAGAGACAGGACGGGTTGGTGTGGGTTGCTTGATATCATATGTCCCCACTGGGGGAGGAAGGACAGAAGAAGATGAAACAGACACACACAAGAGTGACAGGTCCGGATGTCGTAATCAAAACAAACAAATGGATTGGTGCTGAAATGAGAGATTTAGTATTTGAGTTTGTTACTGGAAGTTTCTCTGGGAGATCTGAACTGACCTGTTACATCTTTATATGTCTTCATGTTGTGCCATGACCTGTTGCAGTCATTATGGTTCTTACTTGCAGAATATTGAGGGGCAAGCGGATCCAATTTATTGCACCAGGTTTCATCCCATATAGGTCTGTCTCTGTCTTAAGTGCAGATAATCTTGTATATGAAGACACACAGCAACCAGCAGTTTTGTATTTGACCAAGAATTTTCTTTTTATTTGGCACTCACTCGCTTTAAACTCGAGCTTAGTTCATACACACCACCTCTAGCAGTTCTGGACTGAATTGTGCATGTGGATTTGCTTTCCCTATTAACAGTGACCCGTCCGACTTCAGAGGTACTTGTAATTTACATCCCTAAGTCAAGGATGATAGGTCAACATTTTAGTCCAACTGTCCGGTGTAATGGTTGAACCCCTTACCTCGGCATCAGCACACCAGATGTTTAAGAACATGCATTCTTATCCATTCAGCCATACTGACCTCCTGACAAAGAATGATTGGATGGATGAGAAGATTATCATGCTGTAAATAACAAATAATTCTTTCAGAATGTTTTCCTGTTGTGAATTTGAATAAGAAAACACAAACAATATACTGCACAATTTATTGCCTAGCATATTTCGCTGTTTCTCATCAGGTGCGCACACAGAATACAAAATATTTCCTTTGTGATTTACTTATGCACTTTCACTGTCGAAATCAAATTCAATGAAATGAATACAGTTTCTAAATAATATGTAAATAAACTGTTATTTAGCTGTTTCTTTCAAGTGTTGCTGGTGTCTGTACATAAACACTTGTTCACCAACAGCCATCAGTGAAGTCTTTGTTTTTCTGTAATTTGTTGATGTTCATGCTTTTATGTATTGAGACCTACTCTTGTATTTGTGTACCCTGCAGGCTAAATGTGTATTTTATGGTGGTTCCGGAGATGTGATGACATAGTGGTTAGAGCTTTGACCTGCCAAGACAGTAGTCAGGGTTCAATGCTAGAAGAGACTTGATTATGTGTTTCCACTGCCACTAAGCAACAGTACCGGCTTTATCCTCTTATAGAGTTCATAAATTCATGGACATTTGCTTTGTTCACATTCAAGGGGCAAATGAAAGCTGTAACCTGATTAGAGAAACTAGACGTTGATAGTCAAATGTGGGCATGTTATGAGAAAAAATAAACTACAGAACTTGGTGACAACTGGCAAGATTGAGGGGTAAAGGAGGACAAGGGGAAGACAGAGAAGTAAATATCTGGATGACTTGAAACCACGTGGCATGGTCAGGACAAGAACATGGAGCTGATCCACGACTCTGGTGATCGTGTAAGATGGCGAAACATGACTGTCCACGATTACTGGCATGGCACATGATGAATGAATGAATGTTCACTTTGTACATATTAGCTTTGTTTCATGTGAAATGAACATTTCAGTTCTGTCAGGCAGTGACGAAATCATTGTTGATGACACTGTCTTGTCACAGCTGTCATTGTTGTGCGGCCAGCTGTCAGTCACGAGCTGTGTCATTGATTTATTGTCTGGTCAACACTCTTGTGTTTTTTGATGTGTCTATACAATAATTAGAACTTTTAAGGACATTTGTTGATGCAAATATTGTTTCAAGACAACACTGACTTTTATACATGACTCAAACTATTTTATTAAAGTCATAATTTAGACTTTGGAGTGGCAGTGCTCGCACACCTGCTGGGCCAAGTGGTTATGGGTTTGGACACAGCACTAACTTTTATACAAGATTCAAACTACGAGGGGGCTAAAAATAAAAACCTGAACTTTGTATGTGTGTGTGTGCGTGCGTGTGTGCATGCGTGCGTGCGTGTGTTCTGAAAAAACACGTAACAACTGTATTATTTTTCAATGTAGTCACCACTGTATTCAATGCAAGTTCTCCAGCACCAATAAATGCTTGGAACCCTGTAGAAAAATTGACTGTGGAGTCACTACTCTGTGTGCCTGACCCGGTGGTGAACAGTTTGTCACGCCATTTTGATACTTCCTACTCCACTTATACACCTGCTGGACTGACACGCATGCATCACCATATTGGACCTTCAAATGCCAGTGAATTTCTATAGATTTCACCCCTTCACTGATTAAAAAAATGGATAACAGAATGCTGCTTCTCTAAGGTGCATGTCAAAAGTGAGGTGGCCATCTTTAAACTGTCTTTATGACATCACCATGTTCGTCTGCACTATGTTGTCACATGCTTAACCCCCTTGACATCCTTAACAACAATATTGACAGGTTACAAGACAATTCTATGGCGGCCTGCACTGTATTGGTCACATCATCCCTCAATTGCTGATTAGTCTATGAAAAATACGGGGGTTGAACGATATGCCCAGTACACCTCACGGCCAGAGTATGTCAGTTTCTGGAACATGGTGATGTTGATGACCCAGCTGTCTTTGATGGTCAGACTTTGTAGAATACTATTTTTATTCTGTTTGATTCATGGAATTGTCCCAATTTTTTCTGTAATATTTAAGTCCACAAGCCTGAGTTTGTCTTATCTAGTGATTGTAATTTGCTCCATAATTTATGTTCACGTATTGTCACAGAAAAGGCAGTTGTACAAGTGGGAAAATAACATCAAGAGATGGACAAACAGCAGTCTGTCAGTCTACAACCAGGGTGAGAGATGGAGAGTGATGAAGAACCATTACTTCATTTGTGAGATGGCACTGACTGATTAGGAACTGCGGTCTGTTCATAGTGCATTTGCCGGTGAAGACAGTGGTCTGGGATCAATCCCCAGCAGAGACAAGATGATGCTCTCCAAACAGTGCTGCCCTGGGGTGGACACGGCCTCATTCAACTGGTTGCCAGACAATTCTTACAATGTTCTGGTAATTGTCTAGGAAGGAATGGTGATGAGGAAAGGAACTGACCATCCAACCTCATATTGTGTGGCCTAGCATTGACAGAATATGACCTTACTGTCGTGTACAATCTATCCTCTTCTATCCTGGGATGTAGAAGTACCTTACTGTCGAGTTCTATCTATCCTCTTATACCCTGGGATATATAAGTACTTTACAGTCTTGTTTACTTGTCCTCTTCTACCCTGGGATGTAGAAGTACCATCCAGGTTTGTATATTTTGACTTACATACATGCTCAGTGTGTGGAGTTATTGAACTGTAACAATGTCGTAAATCAAACATGGAATGTTACTGTAGCATGGGCATTTAAAAGTGAAAGTTAACAATTGTTGTTCTTGTACTTGTTAGATTATTATTTCATGATTTATGTCACTTCCTCTTCTCTAACCTCACCCTTTCCAATGTCAACTCTGCATGTTAACCATTAGATTTTGGACTCTTCGTTGGTTGTTGAAAATGAGGACAGAGCACATTTGGGAATGTCTTGAGTGCTGGGTGTTGGTTCAACCCAACTGTGTATGTTATTGTACTGGAACATGTCTGTAGATGTAGCTGTGATTGTACTGTTGCTGGCATGTAGAATTTGCCAGATTGCAAATAAAAGCAAGGATTGTTTCATTGCAAATTTACATACGGCTTGATTTAATGCTTTTACATTTTGAAAAAAAAAACATGATTAAAAGTGAGAGAGAGAGAGAGTGAGTTTGTGAATGTGTGTGTGTTTGTTTGTGAGTGTATATATGTGTGTGTGTGTGTGAGAGAGAAAGAGAGAGAGAGATTGTGATTGTGTGTGTGTTTGTGAGTGAGTGTATATGTGAGAGAGAGAGAGAGAGAGAGAGAGAGAGAGAGCAATCCCTAATTTCAAAGAGTTAAGAACTGGGAACGTGGTCCTATCTTACGTTCTGCCCCTGTTATCTGTCTCCTTTCACACATGATTTCATTCTAACATCTCTGATTAGGCTAATGTTAAATATAAACATTGTCGGGGATCTAGATATGGGTAATTATGAGTGAAAAACGAGACCCAAAGCGTTCAGACAGTTATCTTATACAGCAGTTTAGCTGAAACATTCGATAGCGAGGCGTAGACACCTGACAAGCCTCAGACAGCCAGTCAACACAAGTGACAAGCACCCGTGTTTCCATCAGTGAAAGTCAGGATCGAAGTTGACATGCTGAATAGAGGACAACAAGAATCTCTCATTCAGGCACGAGGCAGCTTCGAGATACGAGGGCGAGTCAATAAGTAAGTCACACAGTTCTGTGCGATGGCAGGTAAATGTAGTTGGTGTTTTCTACAGGTGTCATTAGGTGACAGCAACATTGAACTTTATAGTCCCGTTCGTCAGGTGGCGCTAGGTGTCTCATGCGCAGCGCATAAACAAAATGGCAACTGTACTTATGGAGTGTACAACCAAAGAGCAACGTGCTGTTGTGCGTTTTTATTTTGGGCAAAAGGACTGCCTGCAAAGGACATTCATAAGGAAATGCTTCCTGTTTATGCTGACAAATGTTTGTCCCGTAAAGCGGTGCTCTGAAAACCCACTTTGGCGGGAGACATTTAGAGAATGACGCCGAAGTTGAATGTGAAGTGAAATCGTGGTTTAGAAAACAGAGGACGCAGTTCTGTGCAGCCGGTTTGGGAGGACTGATGGACTAAACGATGAGATAAGTGCATCAATGTTGGTGGAAATTATGTTGAGAAATAAAGGGGCAATGTAGGTATAAAAATAAACTGGTTTCAAGTTGTTATCATATTTAGTTATAATTCTACAGCCATTTGTGATTTACTTATTGACTTCCCCTCATCCGTCACACTTTACACACACATAGGACAAACATTGTATGAACATTACAAAAAAAGTTTGTTACATATCCTTTACAGGACATAACAGTCAACCCCAGCATTTTTTGGCTGTTCGTGATTCCTGGGGCCAGTTTACGTTCAGTAGTTTGCCATTGTTTTCTGAACGACCGGCACCCATACCATTTCATTAAAAAAAAAAAAAAAAAAACAGCGCTGTTTCAAACGCGGGTATGCGGGATTACGAACAGCGTCCGTAACACCTTCGTCGCGGAGCAGGTTGTATGAACATTAGACCAGCGATATTTGTACAACAACAAGCATTTGATTCAACTCGACACTGTCAGCCGACGTCCCACAATTAAACCTATTTTCAGGTGACATTTTGTTAGTATTCTCAGGACGTGTGTTCATAAGTGCAAAATGAACGATGGAAAGTTCTAGTAGTTGATGTCAGTGTGTATCAAAGATCACCAGTAGCAGTACGTAAAGAGTGAATTCTATTTCAGTATTTTCATTGTAAATGAGATCAAGTAATAACCCACTGGGCTGTACCAAATAATTACAGGGCAAGAGCGCGGTATGATTAAAACTTGCCACCGTCGGATTGAGTGTACATTATTGAGGGTCATCAGGTATTGGGTCCACAGTTGACGGGTGAATGAGTTCGTCCCAACTACTGTTGTAATTAATAAATAATAGTCTCGGCCTGCTGTGGGAGTGTATGTGTTGTGTATTGTTCTGGAATAAATGTTACACCAACTGCCGCCGTAAGTGTGATTAGTCTATTTGTCTGAGCGTCTACCCGATTCTTGTGTGTACAAGCCACTGCTTTGAATGTGATTGTTGTCAGCTGTGTTGCCTTCAAGTCACATCTTGGCAAACATTAATACTCGTGAATGTATTATTATAAATGCACGGAGAAATATGTGGCCAATCAATAAATGCACGGAGGAATATGTGGCCAATCAATAAATGCACGGAGAAATATGTGGCCAATCAATAAATGCACGGAGGAATATGTGGCCAATCAATAAATGCACGGAGGAATATGTGGCCAATCAATAAATGCACGGAGGAATATGTGGCCAATCAATAAATGCACGGAGGAATATGTGGCCAATCAATAAATGCACGGAGGAATATGTGGCCAATCAATAAATGCACGGAGAAATATGTGGCCAATCAATAAATGCACGGAGGAATATGTGGCCAATCAATAAATGCACGGAGGAATATGTGGCCAATCAATAAATGCACGGAGGAATATGTGGCCAATCAATAAATGCACGGAGGAATATGTGGCCAATCAATAAATGCACGGAGGAATATGTGGCCAATCAATAAATGCACGGAGGAATATGTGGCCAATCAATAAATGCACGGAGGAATATGTGGCCAATCAATAAATGCACGGAGGAATATGTGGCCAATCAATAAATGCACGGAGGAATATGTGGCCAATCAATAAATGCACGGAGGAATGTGTGGCCAATCAATAAATGCACGGAGAAATATGTGGCCAATCAATAAATGCACGGAGGAATATGTGGCCAATCAATAAATGCACGGAGGAATATGTGGCCAATCAATAAATGCACGGAGGAATATGTGGCCAATCAATAAATGCACGGAGGAATATGTGGCCAATCAATAAATGCACGGAGGAATATGTGGCCAATCAATAAATGCACGGAGGAATATGTGGCCAATCAATAAATGCACAGAGGAATATGTGGCCAATCAATAAATGCACGGAGAAATATGTGGCCAATCAATAAATGCACGGAGGAATATGTGGCCAATCAATAAATGCACGGAGGAATATGTGGCCAATCAATAAATGCACGGAGGAATATGTGGCCAATCAATAAATGCACGGAGGAATATGTGGCCAATCAATAAATGCACGGAGGAATATGTGGCCAATCAATAAATGCACGGAGGAATATGTGGCCAATCAATAAATGCACGGAGGAATATGTGGCCAATCAATAAATGCACGGAGAAATATGTGGCCAATCAATAAATGCACGGAGGAATATGTGGCCAATCAATAAATGCACGGAGGAATATGTGGCCAATCAATAAATGCACGGAGGAATATGTGGCCAATCAATAAATGCACGGAGGAATATGTGGCCAATCAATAAATGCACGGAGAAATATGTGGCCAATCAATAAATGCACGGAGGAATATGTGGCCAATCAATAAATGCACGGAGGAATATGTGGCCAATCAATAAATGCACGGAGAAATATGTGGCCAATCAATAAATGCACGGAGGAATATGTGGCCAATCAATAAATGCACGGAGGAATATGTGGCCAATCAATAAATGCACGGAGGAATATGTGGCCAATCAATAAATGCACGGAGGAATATGTGGCCAATCAATAAATGCACGGAGGAATATGTGGCCAATCAATAAATGCACGGAGGAATATGTGGCCAATCAATAAATGCACGGAGGAATATGTGGCCAATCAATAAATGCACGGAGGAATATGTGGCCAATCAATAAATGCACGGAGGAATATGTGGCCAATCAATAAATGCACGGAGGAATATGTGGCCAATCAATAAATGCACGGAGGAATATGTGGCCAATCGTTCACCCACTTAGCACACAACACTCTAGGGTCGAACCTGCGTCCAAAAGTGCTCATATCATCAGCGCAGTTCACTATCTACTTCGCTAACGCGCCCTCTAACTGAGGGAGAACCAGCACATTAAACATTCCGAAACTCGTTGCATTTCTTCATAACCAAGTGCCATCTCCGCATTGAAGGTCACCTGCCCGTAATGAGTCTGCAACGACCTGTATTATGTGTCTTCATATTAGCACATACAGCCTTCTTACAGTCAATTTTCTTAGTGCCTTTCCGTATGTAAATGTGAACAGAATCTAAATTGCCGATTTACAAACGTTCATTTAGCAACATATCCAGAATTGGCACTGGGAATGTTAGAACTATGTATCAGTTGGGAACATCACGTGTGATGGGTAAGTTCAGCATTTGGGATTACATGAAACACGGTGGAATGGAGCAGGCAAAAATGCTTCCTAGCACAAGTGAAACTGCTTTTCTCAAGCCATCTAGAGGAAAATGCGCCTCACAGTGAGATAATCACTCTAATGATATCTAAGGAGGCAGAGAACTCACTAATTAATAGAGAGGGCTGCCGTGAGGTCTAGAAAGTAACCGCAATATTTAGAAGCATGAAAAGTAACCGCAACATTTAGAAGCACAAAAAATAACCGCAACATTTAGAAGCACAAAAAGTAACCGCAACATTTAGGAGCACAAAAAGTAACCGCAACATTTAGAAGCACAAAAAATAACCGCAACATTTAGAAGCACAAAAAGTAACTGCAACATTTAGAACCACAACAAGTAACCGAAATATGTAGAACCACAAAAAGTAGCTGCAACATTTAGAATCACAAAAAACACAACTACTAGTGTTGAGTGCAACGTCCCAATTTTGCGTGAAGGTTAGCTTTCCCTACTTCCACCACTCCCCGCCACCAGACGAACCTTCTCCGGCTTCTGAGGTACTTGTAATTTACACTCTTAAGTCAAGGACGAGAAGTCAACATTTAAGTTTAACTGACTGGTGTGGGGAATGAACCCCACAACGCCATTGTCCAGCATCGTCATACCCAGAGTGTCTTGCGATAAGTAATGTAGTAGTTTTCCGTTACTTTCCCTCATGGCTTTGGATTGCATCATCAGCCATCACCAGGTTGCCAGAGTGAGTATCCAACTCTGTGTTAATCTATAGTCTGTTGTTTTTTTTTTGCCCCAATATAAACATCCATATCTCAGTAACCAACTGAGGGAAAATTATGAGATTTAGTATATAACCTTATCATTATGTCCACCCAACAAAAAAAAATTTTGTTCTGGAGATTTTACAGCAGATTTCAAAGTTTGTTTATATGCGGTATATAATTTACGGGTCTGAGATGAAATTAATAATTTTAAGCTACTTTTTTCATTGCACCCACTCCCATACGAATCAGGATACGCCTTGTGTGTCATCTGAATTGGCGGGGCTTTCATTACTGTAAACATAAATTTGTTAGCGATAAATCACTATTTTTTCAGCAAAACATCAAAGAAATGTCGCCGCTTTCAATGATTTAAGTTGTTTCTGGACCTATCAAAGACATATTCCTTGGATGGGGATAAATATAAGACGGCTGGAAAAATTTCGGCACTCTTCCGAATTCCGGTCCCAAATAGATCCGCAGTGAATAGGTCAGGGGTTAAGGGTTAGGGTTAGTTGTTAACTAAACACTGACCCTAACCCTTAACCCCTGACCTATTCACTGCGGATCTATTTGGGACCGGAATTCGGAAGAGTGCCATTCTATAGACCTTATCACCATAGCACATGTTGATGATGATCATGTGATCAAACATGGCCACTGTTTACATGTCAACCCGAACGAGAGCATTCCGTGACAATTCTTAATCAATCTTGGAAGCTTTACTAACCGGAACAAAGCTAATAAACTTTCTTAATGTAGAAGTAAGTCTTTTAGAATACTTTATGGAAGTTGGATGTGTGAAATAAAGTGTATCAGTTTTAAATAATTACAGAAGGCGGAAATTAAGGAAGCGTCCTTGGATACGGCCGGTTTATGGCTGCTGAGTCAATTCAATAATGAAATGATTACTATAATCACATTCACCTAAACTGGGACATGACTGATTCAAGTGATTCATTCATCACTGATGACTACGGTATTAAATATAGCAGTATGAAAGTATTTCCATATCAAATGATACCGTTGTGGGAAAGTAAATGAAGTTTTGTTGCTAGTTTAGTTTAATTTAACTACCTCTAGTCTCTACCTTTTATTTCGTTTCATTAGGTTCACAAGTCATTTGATGTGAGCTCTTGACCTTGTGTGTAAGTGTAAGCATGAGAGAGAGAGAGAGAGAGAGAGAGAGAGAGAGAGAGAGAGAGAGAGAGAGAGAGAGAGAGAGATGACGGTATACACGGCATTGATATTTTTATTTTAAATTTACCTTATGAACCATCACTTGCCGAGATACCCTCTTGTTTTATTCCCACTTGAGCATTGGACCTGCAAAATTTAGTAGATGAGTAGATGTGTTGTTGCACACAGTGAACAACTAGGGTTAGAACTGAATAGTAAGAAGACACAGATTATGGTCATCACTGGGAAGAAGGAAATACCACAATGTGATATACGATTAAATGGGTATATTCTTAAGCAAATAAGAGTGTTGAAGTGCTACATAGAACATATACTTTTGTATGGATGTGAAGCATGGACAATAAGCAGTCAAGCTGAAAAACAGCTGATGGCTGTGGAAACGTGGTCTCTGAGGAAAATGCAAAGAATATCATGGACAGACAGAAAAACCAATGAGCAAGTCCTGCAAGAAACAAATGAAGATCGTAAACTGATTAGAGACATTAGACGTAGACAGTCAAAATTTTTTGGGCATGTTATGAGAAGAAATGAATTGGAGAACTTGGTGACGACTGCCAAGATCGAAGGGAAGAGACCAAGGGGAAGACCGAGAAGTAAATACCTGGATCGTTTGGCCACGTGGCATGGTCGAGACAGGAATACAGAGCTGATCCACGACTCTGGTGATCGAGTGACATGGCAGTACATGACCGCCCACGCTTATCAGCATGGCACATGATGGATGGATGGAGCGCTGGATTAGAGTCTGTTCAAAGTTAAATAGCTAAACCAGTGGAGGAAACACTACCATCATAGATAAAATCCCAGGCAGCCCATATGTGTGTGTTAAACCATGACCTGCTCACATTCTAATATACATCTCTGATAATCTGAAGTTTCAATACCAGCCTTGCGCGCGCACGCACACACGCACGCACGCGCGCGCACACACACACACACACACCCCCCCCCCCCCCACACACACACACACACACACACACACACACACACACACACACACACACACACACACACACACACACACACACACACACACACACACACACACACACACACACACACACACACACACACACACACACACACACACACACACACCCCCCCCCCCCCCCCCCCCCCCCCCCCCCCCCCAGTTTCTTAGTTTGGAGAAGGGAAGGCGAGCTCTGCCACAGTACCCAAGTAGATGGTATTCCGGTACAGGGCCAAAAGAAACATGTCAACACCAGCCTCGCTTGGATAGATTCAGACCCTTGTTAGAGGTTAGACAAATGAATGTCAATGCAGCGAACTTCAGAGTTAACACATCAGTCTTCCAGGGAATTCACAACCAGCCAACCAACTAACCTCCGTTGATTGGTGGAGTGATTTAGTGGAGTGACCTGGTGGTGTTGTTTGGTGGTCATTTTGTGGAGTAATTTGGTGGAGTGATTTAGTGCAGTAACTTGGTATAGTAACTTGGTGGAGTAATTTGGTTGAGTGACTTGGTATCTCTATCAATTAAACTGTTAAATATGATATTTATTCCCCTTGAAGGCTACATCCAACCGCAGAACGGAAATGAGTTCCCCATTCTACACTTTAAAAAAGAATAAAGTACCCTTGTTTCCTGGTCACATGACTGGCAACAGACCAATACCATTCCGCTACCCTGGGTACTCTGAGGATGAAAGTCGTCTACTGGAAGAGATCACAACTGGCATGGTACAAGATCGTAAAAAACGTGACCCATTTCTGGGACTTCCACATCTGAATATTTCACCAAGAACATCCTTGCAAAAGAAGACCGATTCATCATCATCTGGGGTTTCTCCAGAGAAAAAACAAGACACAAAAAGCTCACCATCTGATTACGAACTGATGCGAGTGATGATGAACAGAATCACAATTTTAGAGAAACAGGTAAGGTCATCTACATGATTTTTGTATTGTTATTGTTTTCTATCGACAGTGACAGGCACCTTGCTGTCTTGACAGACGATAGTTTGTAAAATATAGATATACCACTCCATAGCACAAAGCCTGGGCTGAATTTAGAGGCCATGTATTGCCCATGCAGAATGATCCCTCTCTCGGCCTGCCTAGTTTACTCCAGAGGAAAGGTAACACCAATACATCTGGAACAAGACAAGCGGCAGAAGCTGTTAGATCATCAAAGCAATGCTGTAACTGTCCGCCTATTGGAGCTTCCATCTTAGACCAGTTGCTGTCCAAGGCTTAGGGCCTGGTCTGTCCTGACATGACATTTAGTCTTTAGGTTGCATTTCCTCGCACTCGATTAAGTCTTGTACCCTCCCAATTTCAATCCTCGGCAAGAAGCCATTGGCACAATGTGGGGTGTTGATTTTGGTGAGTGCAATCCAACATTCAGCACAAACAGAAAACAGTTAGTGCCATCCACTGCCATACGGTAGCTCAGTCATATCTAACACTAACACCTGACGTTCTATTGACAGTAATGATGTATAAAAACTGGAAGGTCAGGCCAACATTCAATACTCAAAAATGATGCATAAAAACTGGAAGATGAGGCCAACATTCAATCCTCAGAAAAAGTCATATGGGCACCAGATGGATACAATCAGACTGCAATTGCTACTATTATAATTGGACTTTTCACTGGATGTTGAAGATGAGGATGGACCATGCATGGGAAAGACCCAAATGCTGTTTTGTCAGTTCTTGACTCAACTCAACTCAAATGATGTACAAAACAACACAACTCGCTTAGTGAATTTATACACAGAAGTCATAAACAATAGGCTGCAAGATTTGTTTCCTGGCATATTTCACTGCATCTTGCCAGGTGCATACTGCAGAGTTATATATCTTATGAAGTGAATAAATGAATTATATTTTGGCTGAAAAACATAACACATATAGTGACTGATATTGTTAGAATGTGAAGCATTTATCCCCATGGTAACTGCAGATTCACAATAAAGTCTCTGCACAACAGCGGTTTTAAACACCTAAAGGCTGAATCTTCAATATATTCAAGTAATCATTTATTATTCATTGGGTATAATATACGAAACACCTTTGCTTTGTTAACTTTATGGCCACAATATAACAAATTATAGAAATGGGCATGGTTGGGATTTTGTGGTCCAAACAGAAATTATATAATTGCAATCTGGGTGATCTCACAGGTGAGCAGACTCCCTTGGTCTCCCTAGATGTTAAAAGATTGTATTCTAATTACCTCCGCAGTGATATGGGTTTGTACACATCAACATTGACTAGTTATATGAACCTCTTTCTCTCTGTCTTTTCTCCTATTTTAGAAAAATTTCTGTCTCACTTCTGTTGCCTTCCTGGTACCAGCTGGCAAGATTGGTGGATATTTATTGTACCAGCTGGCAAGATTGGTGGATATTTATTGTACCAGCTGGCAAGATTGGTGGATATTTATTGTACCAGCTGGCAAGATTGGTGGACATTTATTGTACCAGCTGGAAAGAATGCTGAGCATTCATTGTCGTAGCTGGAAAGATTGGTGGACATTCATTGTCGCAGCTGGCAAGATTGGTGGACATTCATTGTCACAGCTGACAAGATTGGTGGACATTCATTGTCACAGCTGGCAAGATTGGTGGGCATTCATTATCGCAGCTGACAAGATTGTTGGATATTCATTGTCACAGCTGGCAAGATTGTTGGATATTCATTGTCACAGCTGGCAAGATTGTTGGATATTCATTGTCACAGCTGGCAAGATTGGTGGATATTTATTGTCACAGCTGGCAAGATTGGTGGACATTCATTGTCACAGCTGGCAAGATTGGTGGACATTCATTGTCACAGCTGGCAAGATTGGTGGGCATTCATTATCGCAGCTGACAAGATTGTTGGATATTCATTGTCACAGCTGGCAAGATTGTTGGATATTCATTGTCACAGCTGGCAAGATTGTTGGATATTCATTGTCACAGCTGACAAGATTGGTGGATATTCATTGTCACAGCTGACAAGATTATTGGACATTCATTGTCACAGCTGACAAGATTGGTGGACATTCATTGTACCAGCTGGCAAGATTGGTGGATATTCATTGTCACAGCTGGCAAGATTGTTGGATATTCATTGTCACAGCTGGCAAGATTGTTGGATATTCATTGTCACAGCTGACAAGATTGGTGGATATTCATTGTCACAGCTGGCAAGATTGGTGGATATTTATTGTCACAGCTGGCAAGATTGGTGGACATTCATTGTCACAGCTGGCAAGATTGGTGGACATTCATTGTCACAGCTGGCAAGATTGGTGGGCATTCATTATCGCAGCTGACAAGATTGTTGGATATTCATTGTCACAGCTGGCAAGATTGTTGGATATTCATTGTCACAGCTGGCAAGATTGTTGGATATTCATTGTCACAGCTGACAAGATTGGTGGATATTCATTGTCACAGCTGGCAAGATTGGTGGATATTTATTGTCACAGCTGGCAAGATTGGTGGACATTCATTGTCACAGCTGGCAAGATTGGTGGACATTCATTGTCACAGCTGGCAAGATTGGTGGGCATTCATTATCGCAGCTGACAAGATTGTTGGATATTCATTGTCACAGCTGGCAAGATTGTTGGATATTCATTGTCACAGCTGGCAAGATTGTTGGATATTCATTGTCACAGCTGACAAGATTGGTGGATATTCATTGTCACAGCTGACAAGATTATTGGACATTCATTGTCACAGCTGACAAGATTGGTGGACATTCATTGTACCAGCTGGCAAGATTGGTGGATATTTATTGTCACAGCTGGCAAGATTGGTGGATATTCATTGTCACAGCTGGCAAGATTGGTGGATATTCATTGTCACAGCTGGCAAGATTGGTGGACATTCATTGTACCAGCTGGCAAGATTGGTGGACATTCATTGTCACAGCTGGCAAGATTGATGGACATTTATTGTACCACCTGGCAGACTACTGGATATTCATTGTACCAGCTGGCAAGATTGATGGGAAAAGATGAAATGATAAAAGAAAGAAGACATAAATCTGTTATCATAGCATGGACAGTTTTTATCAGAAGAAATGATAGACAAGATCAGAGAATATGAAGAGATGTGAAGAGTAGGAGGAGGAGGAGCAGCAGCAGCAGCGGCAGCCTAATATGAAGAAGAAGAATGGATGTATGATAGGATGCATGCATGGATGGTTGGACAGATGGGTGGATGGGCAAACAGACAAGTACGAAGTTAGATGATTAGATGGGCAGATGAGTGGGTGATTGGGGTAATGGCTGTGTGAATTTATGGACAAGTGAGTAATTGCACTGACAATATGTCCTCAGAATCAGAATAAAGAAAATGAACTTCGGATAAAAGAGAGGCAGATCCAGGTGTTGGAAGACCGACTCAGAATAGCTGAGAAAGCTAGAAAGGATAATATCAACCCTGCAGATATCAAGGATTTGGAAACACATTGCTTGCTGCTCCAACAGCAGGTTGGTTTGATTATGTGTGTGTGTACAATATAACTCTCAAGATATGTAGTCAGATGACTGCAGATTTTACTAATACAAGTAAAATCGAACATGAGTCCAACAGCATCTTTGATTCGCCAAAGCCTCAGATGTGTATGCATGTTTTGTATTAAAAATACATTGTTTCTTTGTCCTACTGAGAGTTTCTTTGTCCTACTGATAGACTGATAGTTTCTTTGTCCTACCAATTTGTTTCTTTATCATGCTATTTCTATCTTACTAGTTTATTTTTTCATAGTGCTTCTTTCTTCTTCTTTTCGTCTTTTATCCCCCATTAGGGCAAAGGCTCTGAACCAACTCACTCCACATCTTTCTATCTTTTGCTATCTCATGCAGCCTCGTCCATGTCCTTTCCATATTCGTTTCTGCCTGTAGTTCTCTTCTCTATGTGTGTTTAGGCCTTCCACTATTCTGTTTTGCCCTGTCGGTTTTCAGAAAAAGGCCTGTCTAATAATACTATTTTCAGTTTGTATCAATGTATGTTCTATCCAGCGCCGGGCATCTTTTCTTCACTCCTTGGGTTACTGTCATTTGTTTAGTTCTCTGCATGAGCTCCTCATTGGTGATTCAGTCATACCATTTTAGTCCGCCTTCATAATTTTGTGGAATTTCACAGCTAAACTTTTTCTACAGAATGAGAATGTATCCATCTATTTCTCTGTTCTATAGAACTGCATCTCTAATGTGCTTGTCTGTCAAACCACTTCACATCCATGTGTCGTTTTTATCTGCTTTTCCACACATCTAACCCCTCATAAACTCACCCAGTCCACTCATAATTGTGATTATCCATGCTTCCATCCATCATTCCATCCTTCTTTTTGTTTTCTCTTTCAGGGAGAGTGTGCTGCATTTAGTTAATGACGCATATGTCAGTGAGTTCAACCTTTGCATCTATTTAAATTTTATTCCTCTAGACATATTCCATCCATGGTGATAAAATATATCTATGCATGTATAAGTTTATTTCCCCCAGTGTGATATCATGTAATTGTGTGAGGTTTATTGCCTTGTATTGTTTAAGGTTTATTTCACAGCAGAGTAGATTATTTTCCCTTTATTATGCATTTGTGTAAGGTTTATTTTTTAAGTTTTTTTTAAAACCAGGAAATGTTCGAGGTAGTAAAGACAGCTGTTGTGATATTGATCAGATCACTCATTGAGTGCTGATTGGCCGATAAAAATATGGGGCTAGCACCATATACCCAATATGTTTCAAAATGTGTAACAGGATCCTACACGTCTGCTAGAAGAGAACCTGACAAAGTGTGTAACAGGATCCTATATGTCTGCTAGAAGAGAACCTGACAAAGTGTGTAACAGGATCCTACACGTCTGCTAGAAGAGAACCTGACAAATTGTGTAACTGGATCCTATATGTCTGCTAGAAGAGAACCTGGCAAAGTGTGTAACAGGATCCTACACGTCTGCTAGAAGAGAACCTGACAAAGTGTGTAACTGGATCCTATATGTCTGCTAGAAGAGAACCTGACAAAGTGTGTAACTGGATCCTATATGTCTGCTAGAAGAGGACCTGGCAAAGTGTGTAACAGGATCCTGCACGTCTGCTAGAAGAGGAACCTGGCAAAGTGTGTAACAGGATCCTGCACTGTCTGCTAGAAGAGGACCTGGCAAAGTGTGTAACAGGATCCTACACGTCTGCTAGAAGAGGACCTGGCAAAGTGTGTAACAGGATCCTACACATCTGCTAGAAGAGGACCTGACAAAGTGTGTAACAGGATCCTACACGTCTGCTAGAAGAGGACCTGGCAAAGTGTGTAACAGGATCCTACACGTCCTGCTAGAAGAGAACCTGATAAAGTGTGTAACAGGATCCTAAACATCTGCTAGAAGAGAATCTGGCAAAGTGTGTAACAGGATCCTACACGTCTGCTAGAAGAGGACCTGGCAAAGTGTGTAACAGGATCCTACACGTCTGCTAGAAGAGAACCTGACAAAGTGTGTAACAGGATCCTACACGTCTGCTAGAAGAGAACCTGGCAAAGTGTGTAACAGGATCCTACACGTCTGCTAGAAGAGAACCTGGCAAAGTGTGTAACAGGATCCTGCACGTCTGCTAGAAGAGAACCTGACAAAGTGTGTAACAGGATCCTACACGTCTGCTAGAAGAGAACCTGGCAAAGTGTGTAACAGGATCCTACACGTCTGCTAGAAGAGAACCTGACAAAGTGTGTAACAGGATCCTACACGTCTGCTAGAAGAGAACCTGACAAAGTGTGTAACGGATCATACACGTCTGCTAGAAGAGAACCTGACAAAGTGTGTAACAGGATCCTACACGTCTGCTAGAAGAGAACCTGACAAAGTGTGTAACAGGATCCTACACGTCTGCTAGAAGAGAACCTGACAAAGTGTGTAACAGGATCCTACACGTCTGCTAGAAGAGAACCTGGTAAAGTGTGTAACAGGATCCTGCACGTCTGCTAGAAGAGAACCTAACAAAGTGTGTAACAGGATCCTACACGTCTGCTAGAAGAGAACCTGGCAAAGTGTGTAACTGGATCCTACACGTCTGCTAGAAGAGAACCTGACAAAGTGTGTAACAGGATCCTACACGTTTGCTAGAAGAGAACCTGACAAAGTGTGTAACAGGATCCTACACGTCTGCTAGAAGAGAACCTGACAAAGTGTGTAACAGGATCCTACACGTCTGCTAGAAGAGAACCTGACAAAGTGTGTAACAGGATCATACACGTCTGCTAGAAGAGAACCTGACAAAGTGTGTAACAGGATCCTGCACGTCTGCTAGAAGAGAACCTGCCAAAGTGTGTAACAGGATCCTACACGTCTGCTAGAAGAGAACCTGGCAAAGTGTGTAACAGGATCCTACACGTCAGCTAGAAGAGAACCTGGCAAAGTGTGTAACAGGATCCTACATGTCAGCTAGAAGAGAACCTGACAAAGTGTGTAACAGGATCCTAGACGTCAGCTAGAAGAGAACCTGGCAAAGTGTGTAACAGGATCCTACATGTCTGCTAGAAGAGAATCTGGCAAAGTGTGTAACAGGATCCTGGACTTCTGCTAGAAGAGAATCTGGCAAAGTGTGAGGCAGAGATGAAACTCCCCATCAGTATCATTCTTTCAGTCTATCCAAGCATTCTTCTACTTCTGCCTATTATCCTCAATTCAAGCATAGACCCTAAACCAACTCACATCAGGACATCCTGTCATTTGCTGTCTGCTGCAGCTCGTTCCATGTCCTTCCCATTTGCTGTCTCCTGCAGCTCGTTCTATGTCCTCCCCATATTATTCATTTCTGACTGTAGTTCCCAAATATCCAATGAAATAAGTCTGTTGTGTCGTTTGCCATTAGTAAGAGTACCATGTATCAAGGGACTCACTTACCCTGGAAACTTAAAAGATTGCTATAGTCTGAAGACACAGTCCACAATCATGTAGGTGTGGAAAGCAAGGGAAAACCACCACATTATATATCCCAAGAAACTTAATATGGGAGTACTAGTAAGGGATGGAAAAAGTTTTCAGTGGGCTGTGACGAGAGCTATGTCCTTTAAAGGACCTGTTATATGATGAGGATGTCTCTGGTTCTTTTCTCCATGTGTTGTTTGGTCACTCTCTATTCTATTGCCCTGTGGGTTCCAAGCATTCATCTATTCTTATGTCTAACGCAGGTTCATGAAATGGAGACTTTCCTGGCTGAGTACGGAATGGTTTGGGTAGGGGAGTCTTCGAATGAACACTCCGATGTCTACCTAGAGGATGCTGACAATACTGCTGAAGGCGATGATGACAATACCTTTACAGTAACGTCAAACAGAAGTGAATCAGTCAGACAGCTCTGTAGCATCTTCAAATCCATTTGGTGTTTGGCAGCAAAATGCATCGCTGCCCGTGGTGCAGTCGCCACGGAATTTGGACTTCAACCGACTTTTTGAAAATATTAAAGATCTAAACATTCTGGCTGGTGAAGGGGTTGCGCAAATTAAGAAAACTACAGATGGAGCCAGGTTTGAGATCCCTGAGCCAGTGCAGTTAACAATTTATGCTAATGGCCTCTTAATGTTTGATGGGCCATTTAGGCCTTATACTGACCCAGCCACTCGTCGGTGTCTTCAAGATCTGCTGGATGGGTACTTCCCTTCAGAGCTTCAGAGCAGGTAGGTAACTCTCATTTGTTGTTGTCCATTCGGTAGCCTGCTAGAAATATGGTAATGTGTCTACTTGTGTCTGAATCTAATTTAATGAGAATAAATCAAGCAAATGGCAAATCAGAACACGAGATCAAAAATAAATGCAATAAGGTAAACTAACTTATTGGACAAATGACACCATTACTAAAGAACAAACATGTATCAATAACTACTAAGAAAGCATTTTACAACACAATCTTCCTACCAACTCTATGTTACCAATGCCAAACCTGGACAATGACAGAAAAAGAGAAAAGAAAAATTACAACAATGGAAATGAGAACGAACGAACAAACAAACTTTATTTTCAAAGGGTTAAGAATTTGACACGCAGGCCCGTCTGACATTCCGCCCGTCTTCTCTATTTCCTCTCATATATTATTTCATTCAACATCTCTTATGAAGCTAATCTTAGGCAACAAAAGAACAATAAGCATTAAAACGCATGAAAAATAATCAATAATACATACTCACTGAGGCAATATTTAACATAGGCATTATAAATGCCTAAGGAAGGTGTAACGTGCCTTACATATGGGAATGTTTATTGGTTAGTTGTCATTTGAGATAATTTTCCATTATTATTGAGATTCCTTAGAAGAATACTGAATATATCAAGAAGAGAGAAAATCAGAAGTGAAGAAATCAGGACTAAAGTGGGGGATATAGCAGTGCCAGATTCCATTAGAAAACAGTAAGTTAAATGGTTCTGCCATAAAAATGGCTACCAACAGTATACCACAACAAGCAATGATGTACAGACCATATGGAACCAGAAGAAGAGGCTAACCCTGTAAACGATTGACAGAGAGAATCACATAGTCCATGGGAATCTCGATATATGAAGTTCATAAACGTGCACTCTTCCGCTGTTTATTCTTTACCTTGACACCGCAAGATACAAAAGAAGCAAGATGAATTAAAATGATAACCAGATCTCTCTTAGGGAATTTTCACTTCAAGAGATGGATTCATACACCTATTTAGGTAACAATGTAAACAATGGGGGAACAGATATAAATATCAGAATAAGAATACAGAAAACTAGAGGAGTTTTTAGAAAATGTGTGGAGGTCAAAAGAAATTAAACTTAGCACCAAACTTGGAATATTTAATTCAAATGTTAAATTAGTACTGCTGAATGGATCAGAAACATGGGTAACAACTAAAACAATTAGAAACAAACAGCAAACATTTACTAATTGTGCCTGCACAAAATAGAAGGAATAAATTGGTAAAATGCTGTATCAATCCTATAGCCGAACTGGTCAGAAATAATATAACTGCTTCATCTTGGGGTTGAATCCAGACCACTACATTGACAGACAAGTGCTCTAGCCACTGTAGCTACTTCAGTACTTTCATTTCTTCATTACTCTACTGTAATTAGATGCACCACCAGATTTCTGGCAGGCTACTTAATTCTCTTCTTCTTTCGATTACATGCTCTCCTAAAAAATAAACCCAAAAAAATAATAATCTCAAATGACAACTAGTACAATAAACATTCCCCTAACTGTGGTACGTTACACATACCTTAGGTAATTATAATTGCCATGTCAAAAATTAGTTTTAGTGAGTCATGTATTATTTGCACATTTTCCATGCATTATAATGCATATTGTCCTGTGGTTGTCATTGTCTAAGGTTAGCTGCATAAGTGATGTATGAATGAAATCATGTATGAGAGCAGAGAGATTAAAAAGAGCTGAATGGCTGACAGGCCTGCGTGCCTAATTCTTAAACCTTTGAAAAGAAACTTTGTTCGTTTGTTCTTCTTCTTTCGCACTATATCCCCCACTGAGGCATAGACATCAACCAACCCACACACTCCAAGGCCACCTATCAACCGACTCAATCCAAGCCCATGCATCGACCCACTCACTCCAAGCTCACCCATCAACCCACTCACTCCAAGCCCACCTATCAACCCACTCACTCCAAGCCCACCTATTGACCCACTCACTCCAAGCCCACCTATCAACCCTACTGACTCCAAGCCCACCTATCAACCCACTCTCTCCAAGCCCACCTATCAACCCACTCACTCCAAGCCCACCTATTGACCCACTCACTCCAAGCCCACCTATCAACCCTACTGACTCCAAGCCCACCTATCAACCCACTCATTCCAAGCCCACCTATCAACCCTACTGACTCCAAGCCCACCTATCAACCCATTCACCCCAAGCCCACCTATCAACCCACTCACTCCAAGCCCACCTATCAACCCACCTATCAATCCACTCACTCCAAGCCCACCTATCAACTCACTCACTCCAAGCCCACCTATCAACACACTCATCCCAATCCCACCCATCACCCCTCTCACTCCAAGTCCACCTATCAACCAACCCACTCACACCAAGCCCACCTATCAACCCACACACCCCAAGCCAACCCATCAACCCACTTGCTCCAAGCCCACCTATCAACCCACTCACTCCAAGCCCACCTATCGACCCACTCACTCCAAGCCCACCTATCAACCCTACTGACTCCAAGCCCACCTATCAACCCACTCTCGCCAAGCCCACCTATCAACCCACTCACTCCAAGCCCACCTATCAACCCACTCACTCCAAGCCCACCTATCGACCCACTCACTCCAAGCCCACCTATCAACCCACCCACTCCAAGCCCACCTATCAACCCACTCATTCCAAGCCCACCTATCAACCCTACTGACTCCAAGCCCACCTATCAACCCATTCACTCCAAGCCCACCTATCAACCCACTCACTCCAAGCCCACCTATCAACCCACTCACTCCAAGCCCACCTATCAATCCACTCACTCCAAGCCCACCTATCAACCCACTCACTCCAAGCCCACCTATCAACACACTCACCCCAATCCCACCCATCACCCCTCTCACTCCAAGTCCACCTATCAACCAACCCACTCACCCCAAGCCCACCTATCAACCCACACACCCCAAGCCAACCCATCAACCCACTTGCTCCAAGCCCACATATCAACCCACTCACTCCAAGCCCACCTATTCCATCCATTTTCATGTCTCCCCATGTTATTCATTTCTATTTCTCCTACTTCATGAGTTTTCATATCGTTCTCTATTTCTATGTAAGCAATGGCAAACCACTGAACTAAACTGTCTAGTAAATCTCAAATGACCAATAAATGCTGGGGTTGATTGCAACATTCTATAAAGGACATGCAGCTAATGATTTCTTTTGCCTTGTAAATTCCAGACAAAGGCCTTTCTACTTACTCTATTGTCAGGTTTTCCCAATGTACACCCTATCCAACATTTTCCTAACCTCTAGGTTCACTGGGATGTGTCTAGTTCTCTCCATGAGCTCCACATTGGGGATTCTGTCATACCATGTTAGTCCTTCTATTCTGCACAGGCGCCAATTAATGAATGTTTGTAGTTACTAAATAATTCTTTTAGCTGTTCTCCATGTTTCTGACTCATTCAGTAGTGTGAATTTAACATTGGAGTTAAACATTCTCAGTTTAGCGCTAAGTTTAACTTTCTTTGACTTCCACAAATGTCTCCTGTCGCCTTGTGTATTGTTATTTGAATATCTCTGTCTGTTCTCCCATGTTTTGTCTACATTGCTTCCCAAATAGCTGGATGATTCCATTTATCTCACACGATCACCGGAGTCTTGGATCAGGCTTGTGTTCTTGTCCTTCTTATGCCAGTTTTACTTTTGAGTGGCACCTTAGTCTTGACAGATCAAAGTATGTGAGTTGGAATTTGGCCAAAATTCCATAACAATGTCTGGGCAGAGCTTCATAGAAACATGTGGTGCCCAAACGACATGTTCCCTCTCTCAGCCTTGCCTTGTTTGATCCAGAGGCTCAGCGTCAAACCTCCGAGACCTCGCCTCCACGAGCGATGGCCAGACCCTAAACCCTTGGGATTTGACTTAGAAGTGTTCAGCAAAGTCCCACAGGTAAGGGTCGTATACGCGGCAGGACCACTGGGCGCGTACACCTGTCAAACGCAAGTGTCTGGACCTTGTAAGCATGTACTACCGTCAGACTCCCCGTCTGACTCGTGCGGCTCCCGCGACCAACTTGAGTAGGCCCGCCGGAGATATTGCTCGTCTGTTGCGGACAAATCTGACTAAATAAGTAAAGAAACGATAGTAGTATAGAAATAATACGAGTGTGATAGAAATTACAGTAACCATGCCCTGTCTTGTAACCTGTCAGTATTGTTGTTAAGGATGCCAAGAATGTTAAGCATGTGACATCACGGTGCAGATGAATATGGTGATGTCATAAGGACAGTTTAAAGATGGCCACTCCACTTTTGACATGCACCAAAGAGGAGCAGCATTCTGGTATTTGTTTTTTGATCAGTGAAGGGGTCAAACCTATAGAAATTCATCGCTGAATCAAGGTCCAGTATGGTGTTGCATGTCTGTCAGTCCAGCAAGTGTATGAGTGGAGTAAAAAGTTTAAAAATGGTGTGACTTCTGTGAAGAGTTACAGCAGGTGGTGCATGAGTGGTTACACACGTGACCAAGATAATTTTTTTCTACAGGAATCCAAGCACTTTATCTGCACTGGACTTGCATTTGTACACTTGGTGACTACATCGACAAATGATACATTTGTTCTTTACTTTTTCAGAATATATTCACCCCATAAAAACATTTCAGGTTGTCATTTGCAGCCCCCTTATATTGTATAATCACAATTTGTAACAAATTTATGCACCCTTGACCCACAAAACAGGTATCCAGACGGTGTTCCTTTTGCTGTAACTGACCTTCGTGAAACGCACTTCCAGCAGAAACGGAACCCAGTGGTGTTTACAGGTGAAGGTAAAACACTGGGCGGAGAAGTCAAACCATCACGTCTGGTTTCAACCAACGTAGGAGACCTGGCTGGAAATATGTCATTTCCCTCTGATGACATACCCACACAGACTATAGATTGTGGTGTGTACTCTATAAATAGTTTATATGACATTTCCCTCTGATGACATACCCACACAGACTATAGATTGTGGTATTTACTCTATAAATAGTTTATATGACATTTCACTCTCTGATGACATACCCACACAGACTATAGATTGTGGTATATACTCTATAAATAGTTTATATGACATTTCCCTCTGATGACATACCCACACAGACTATAGATTGTGGTATGTACTCTATAAATAGTTTATATGTCATTTCCCTCTGATGACATACCCACACAGACTGTAGATTGTGGTATATACTCTATAAATAGTTTATATGACATTTCCCTCTGATGACATACCCACACAGACTGTAGATTGTGGTATATACTCTATAAATAGTTTATATGACATTTCCCTCTGATGACATACCCACACAGACGACAGATTGTGGTGTGTACTCTATAAATAGTTTATATTTATGAGTGTCTTTACCTGTCAATTAAAGTTATCAGGTAGATGCTAACTACCGTATGGGACAGAAACTAAAAGGATTAATAATAAACTTCAAATATTCACTAATTGGTGCCTGCTCAGAATGGATAAGAACATGCGTTCTTAAACATCCAGTACGCTGATGGGGAGGTAAGGGGTTCAACTTGTAGACCAGACAGTTGGACTAAAATTGTTGACTTCTCATCCTTGACTTGGGGACGTTTATTACAAATACCTCAGAAGTCAGAGTAAGTTTACCTGATGGCAAAGGACACTGGTAATACAGAAAGCTAATCCACACGCAAAATTCAGTAGCGAGAATGCTAACGAATGGCACTGGTCATACGAGCGCGGTTGAATGCAAAAGAATCTAGGTTTAGCACCATATACATCACCTTGCTATCACACTGGTAATGTCATGAACACTGTCAGATGCGGGTTCAATGTCTGGGCTCATCAATTGCTAAAGTGAGGGAAAGATTGGTCACCAGTTCCTCCCTGATGTACAAAATGTGGTGGCATTATACCACTGACCCATAGCGGGAAACTCCTCTCGAGACACTTATTTATTTCTGTTGTCCTGCGCTGCTCTATGCCGAACGGGACGAGAAGAATAACAAGATGAAAAAATTAGAACAATGAAGTTGTAAAAAAAAAGTTAGTTGCATATCCTTTACAGGACATCACAGTCAACACCAGCATTTTTTACTGTTGTGATCTCTTGGCAAGTTTACGTTGAGTAGTTTGCCATTGCTTTCTGAACAACCATCACCCATACCATTTCGTAAAAAACCAACCCAAGACGGTCTGCTGTGTTTCGAACGTGGGTATGCAGAATTATGAACTGCATCCATAACCCCTTCACCACGGAGCTGGCTAGAACAATGAAGAGAAAATGAACATTTTAAAACAATTCGCTACTTATCTCAGACACCCCCCCCCCCACCCCCCGGCTGTGATACACTCTCTATGCCAGTGGTTCTCAACCGGTGGGGAATTCCCCCCCAGGGGGGAATTTTTAGGTAGGAAATATGAAAGGGGGGGGGGGGGGGATGGCGTTCTGAAAATATGGTGAAGGGGGGCACGAGCCAAAAAAGGTTGAGAACCACTGCTCTATGCCTTTAGATGCTGCAGGCTTGTTTGGTGAAAGGTTTACAAACTAGGGCTCGCTCGGTCGCTTGGTATGTTGAGATGTTGTGGGTTTTTAAGGTGTTGATGACTTCGTCAATCCATCTTTTTCGTGGTGTTCCCCTGCCTCTTGATGTTTCATTTTCATGTTGTATGCTCTTGCTGCTGGCGACATTGGGTTCATTCTCACTAGGTGGCCGAACCAGTTAAGTCTTTGTCTATCAATGAATTTAAGAACTAGTGTTGCTCCAATTGTTGTATAGATCTCCTCGTTTCTAATATGGCCCTTTCTTAATTTGTTCGCTGCTTTTCTTAGGTATCTTATTTCACAAGTAGTGAGTTTCCTTTCTTGTTCTTTAGTTAGTATCCATGTTTGGTACTTATAGCATAATGTTGGTTTAAAAATTGCATTTATAATATTTTTCTTAATTTCTATGGGGATAACTGGATGGGTGTAATTTGATATGTAACGTACGGCCAGTCTCTGTGGCCAAAGGCTTGCGAACATGGTTCGTGAGCCGCTTACCAGGCATTCGAAATGCAGCCGCGACCGATTTGTGCAGCAAACCGTGTCGCATTGTGTTATAACATGTTGGTATGGGCGCCGGTCGTTCAGAAAGCAATGGCAAACTACTAAACGTAAAATTTGCCTAGTACGTCAACAGCAGCTGAAAAATACTGGTGTTGACTGCAAGGGATATGCAACATTTTAAAAATAAGAAAAAACATTGCTGGCTTCTTTAGACAATTATTTACTTTTTAAAAATTAATAATTTAAGTATTTTTTAAAACTTAACTGAAATACCTGTGACACAGATCTGTTGTTTGTTTTATATCCTTGAAAACAAGTCAGTTTATAAGATTGAATATGTTTGCAGTCAAAGTTTCTGTCCTTGCTTCCATGACTGATTCAGTATTGTTGTTTATCTTTCTAGGGGATGGTCCCGGGCCACTTATGACTACATCTAAACATCCCGGAAAGCTGATGACACAAAGCCAGTTTCTCACAAAGTTGCCGAAAATGGTAATCAAAAATGGAAAAGTCATCGACATCCGAGATTCTATTGGCAGAACCTTGGCAGGAAATGACGGTAGCATTGCGGACACATTCAAACCAAATGTCACACTTATCAGCACTAGTGTAACCAAGGAGATGTCAGAAAGTGTGGCTACAACTAGCTCTTCATCAGAAAGGCCAGGGTCATACAAAGGTCATGGGGATGTCACAACCTTGAGAGTGGTGACAGGAAATGGTGACCACACTTATATTGTAAAAATGAAATTTAAAGAATCGGTCGGAGATTTGCGCACTTATTTGGACACCCACCGAAGACCAGCTGTTCCATATGATATTGTCTCAACCTTTCCACACAAAGTTCATGACAATAACACATTAACGCTGGAGGACAGTGGTCTGACACCAAATGCTGTCCTACATTTGAAGCCTCACAAGTAGTCACATGTCTTTGTTGAGATGTCTCAAGTTTACTGGGAAATATTTATAATGTTATTTTTCTTTAAAGGATGCAGGATTTCCCCATGTTTGGTGCTGAATTTGTCTGTTTCTCTGAGTTTTCATACGTCATTGTTTCTTCTTCTTCTGCTGTGTTCATCCAGATTGTTTTTACAGACGTAATTACGTTGTGCCCGGTTGTGCGCCCATAGATCAACACCCCGACTTTAGCGGGCGATTGCTGACCGGGTTAGCCTTCCCGGATACATCATTGTTTGAAGTGAGCTATTTCCACGAGTTTATTTTTCAGAACTGTAGTGATGTTACCATCATCATTACAACCAACATCACCTTTGTTGTCATCACGACCACTATCTTCACCACCACTACCACCATCATCATCACAACCAACACCATCATCACCACTACCAACATTACCATCACCACCACCACCATCATCACCACCACCACAACCAACATCACCACCACCACCATCACTATCACCACCATCATCACAACCAACACCACCACCCTCACATCACCACCATGCAGCAGGGTCTGTGGGGAAGGCACACTGATCACATCTTGTGGACAAGACTCTTGATCCTGTGAGTTCCCTTGCCCCCATGTCCATCTTCGTGCTGGTGGACCCCCACCTCCTCTCCCAGTAACCACGTCTTCGATTACACCCCCCCCCCCCCTCTCCAACCACTGAAGCATTTTATATGACCAAAGTATTTCAGTTTTCAAGAAATTATCCCCCCCCCCCCCCCCCCCCACACACACACAGGCCAGTTATCATGGATGTTAGTTAGTTAGTTAGTTAGTCGACAGATCATCCTCATTGCACATCGGACCATTCAGTCCATAAGTTCGTGGATGTTCAGATCTGAAAGAATGCCAGCAAGTCCCTGTCTCTTGGTCCTATCTAAGAATTCTCCTGGAACATTCTAGTTTAAAAGCCCTGATTTTCTTTAGTGATTGCGAAATGGTCCATGACTCACAGCCAATGGAAAGACTGCAAAATGCAACCAATCATGAACAAGTTCACGAAGGTCTTGGTGTGAGTTGCTTGAGGGCTGATGCTCCGTTGGGAGATGAGAGGCAGAGGAAGAAATAACAATTCCGGAAAGGTAACCCGGCCAACAAATGCATGAAGAAGTCGGATGTGTCGGCCAAAAGGTGCAAATATTGCAGCTCTGCTGTAAAGAGGCACAACACAATTATGTCCAAAACAACATTCTGACAAACGCAGAAGAAAGAACAATTGAGTTGAGCTAAGAAACAATATCACTTCTCTCAAGACATTCCCACATGCTCTCCGTTCCCTTCAACAGCCAGCAAAGAGTCATACTGCTAATGGTTCCAACTGCCATCTGATTGAAAGTTCTCCTGGTCTTCTGTGTTTAGATTTGTCCAGAGCCCCTGCCATATCTCTCTCCACAAACGGGCGCTCAAGTCTGTTCCACCTCTTTCTCCACCTGGTCCTACAGGCACTCGACCACATCTTGTCCATAGGTAATCTACCACCAAGAGGTGCATTCCCTACCAGCCTATCAGCCTGTTCATTCCTGCCACAGAAAATCCATACAATACAAGAACGAACAATGTTCTGTAGAAGAAATCCCAATCTGTTTATAAAACTGTTTCTGCTGTAATGTGTGGGGAAAACAGTACATAGCATATTCTCCTTCTGAAAACCAATGCTGTGTAGCATTGGTGATCATGTCTGTCCACAGCCTTCTGTCTCACGTCCTGCTAATCATTTCTGATCCCGACCTCCCCCCATGCCATGATGTCAATCTGTCCAGCATCCTCTCTCTTGATCTCCCCATCTCTCTTGTTTTCACAACATACTCCAGCTTTCTCCTTCTCATGACATGCCCAACAAATGCAGATTATCATCTTCTGATGTAAAGCACCAGTTTACATGTTAAAATGGGGGGAAAATATTGTCTCACAGAAGATACTCCCATAGGGTTACATTCTTTAGGTCAAGGTATGAGGTGCGGCAGCCAGTGACCTTCCCTGCTGTCTGTCTACATTCGATGCCCATAAGAAGCAGGAATCATGTTCCTTACCAGCAAGGCTTTGCAGTCCACCCAGCCTCAGACAATTAGTGCCAGATATTTTAAGATGTCTCAGAAGGAAAGAACAAGAATCACCATGGCATCGGTTGCCGTTTGCAAGATGGAAAACATATGAACCAATACAAAAATGTCAATTGCAACGAGAAAAAGGGTTGAAGTGATACATAGTACCTGTACTTTTGTAAGGATGCAAAACGTTGACAATGAGGAGACAAGCTGAAAAAACTAATAGCAGTGGAGATGTGGTTTCTGAAAAAAAAAACTGCACAGAATAGCATAGACAGACAGAAAAACCAATGAGCAAATCCTACAAGAGGCAAATGAAAACTAAAATGAGGAATTAGAGAAATAAATAAATTAGAGAAATTAGAGGTAGTCGGTCAAGATTGTTTGGGCATGTTATGAGGAGAAAATAAACTAGAGAACTTGGTGACAACTGGCAAGAATGAGGGGAAAAGGACAAGGTGATGGCAGAGAAGTAAATATCTGAATTGTTTGGCTACATGGCATAATTGAGACAAGAACACAGAGCTGATCCATGACTCTGGTGATCGTGTGAGATGGCAAAACATGACTGCCCACGCTTATCTGCATGGCACATGATGATGATGTTGATAGGAAAGACAGCAAGAAAAAGATAAAGAAAAAAGCATTTTTAATCTCAGAAGTTGCAGGTAGACCTTCGCTGAGCACATTTTGTTAATGATCAATCAATGATTCTGTTCTGTTTTAAATTAATTAGATATGGCTGTGAAAATAATAAAAACAATTTTTAGTTCAGGACAATTTTGTGGTCATTTGTGTGTAAATGTGTTCAGTTCTTGAAATGTCCCTGCAGCTATGTTATCCTGTTCTTGAAGTCCCTGCAGCTATGTTATCCTGTTCTTGAAATGTCCTTGTAGTTATGTTTTCCTGATCTTGATATGTCCTTGTAGTAATTGTATTGTTCTTGAAATGTCCCTGTAGTTATTGTATCCTGTTTTTGAAATGCCCCTGTAGTTATCCTGTTCTTGAAATGCCCCTGAAGTTATTGTATTCTGTTCTTGGAATGTCCCTGTAGTTATTATATTCTGTTCTTGAAATATCCCTGTAGCTATTCTGTTCTTGAAATATCCCCGTAGTTATATTCTTTTCTTGAAATGTCCCTGTAGTTATGGTTTTCTGTTCTTGAAATGTTCCTAAAGTTATTGTATTCTGTTCTTGAAATGTTCCTAAAGTTATTGTATTCTGTTCTTGAAATGTACGTGTAGTAACTCTGATATTGAAATGTCCCTATAGTTATTGTATGAATGTCAGACGGACCTGCGTGCCCAATTCTTAACCCTTTGAAGATAAGATTTTCGTTCGTATTCCATTCTTGAAATGTCCCTGATGGTATGTTATCCTTTTCTTGAAATTTCCCTGTAGTTATTCTGATTTTAAAATGTCCCTGTAATTATTCTGATTGTGAAATGTCCCTGTAATTATTGTATCCTGTTCTTGAAATGTCCCTGTAGTTATTGTATCCTGTTCTTGAAATGCCCCTGTAGTTATCCTGTTCTTGAAATGCCCCTGAAGTTATTGTATTCTGTTCTTGGAATGTCCCTGAAGTTATTATATTATGTTCTGGAAATATCCCTGTAACTATTATATTCTGTTCTTGAAATATCCTTGTAGTTATATTCTTTTCTTGAAATGTCCCTGTAGTTATGGTTTTCTGTTCTTGAAATGTCCCTGTAGATATGGTTTTCTGTTCTTGAAATGTCCCTGTAGTTATTGTATTCTGTTCTTGAAATGTCCTTACTTTGTTTTGTGTATATTTTTAATGTAAAATATTTCTATCCCTGTTTAATTTCATTCTGTTTTCCCCAATTCACATTGAATGTTTTCTCTGTGATATATCTCGATGTCTTGTGCCCCCTTTTGTTTTTCAGAAATCAGGTATCAGGTATGTGTAAGGTCATCTATAATCTTTCCTCTTCCACACTGAAGTGTACATTTGTCTAACAGTCTTGAGTCTTTCCACTTCTATCATGGCATATGTCTTGAGGTATATAATTTTTTTCTTGTATAAATTTTGACCTTTATCTTGTGGTATATATATATTGTCTTGTATAATCTTTCCCCTTTATCTTGGGGTGTGTAGAGACATAGAGATTGTCTTGTATAATGTTTCTACTTATTCTTGGGGTATATAGAGCAGTGGTTCTCAACCGGTGGGAATTCCCCCCAGGGGGGAACTTTAGGGTTTGGGGGGGGGGGGGAGGAGAGAGAAAGGAAGAATGAAGAAATGTTTGTTGGGGGGGGGGGGGGGGGGGGGGGGGGGGGGGGGGGGGGGGGGGGGGAAGAGAGAATGACGTTCTGAAAATATGGTGAAGAGGGGCACGGGGCCAAAAAAAAGCTGAGAACCACTGATATAGAGATTGTCTTGTATAGTCTTCCAACCTTCATCTTGGGGTGTATAGAAGGTAGCCTTTTGCAAGATGAAAAACATACTGACCAATAAAAAAGATAATTGAAACAAGAAAAAGAGTGTTGAAGTGCTACATAGAACCTGTACTTTTGTATGGATGTGAAGCATGGACAATGAGCAGTCAAGCTGAAAAACATCTGATGGCTGTGGAAATGTGGTTTCTGGGGGAAAATGCAAAGAATACCACGGACAGACAGAAAAACCAATGAACAAGTCCTTCAAGAAACAAATGAAGATCGTAGACTGATTAGAGTCATTAGACGTAGAGAGTCAAAATTTTTTGGGCATGTTATGAGAAGAAATGATTGGGAGAACTTGGTGACAATTGGCAAGATCGAGGGAAGAGACCAAGGGGAAGATTGAGAAGTAAATATCTGGATGGCTTGGCCACGTAGCATGGTCGAGACAGGAACACGGCGCTGATCCACAACTGTGGTGATTGAGTGAGATGGCGAAACATGACCGCCCACGCTTATCGGCATGGCACATGATGGATGGATGGATACAGATATTGTCTTGTATAACCTTTTGACATTTATCTTGGGTTATATTGGTACCATATTGTCTTGTATAATCTTTCCACTTTACCTTGGAATATATATTGTCTTGTATAATCTTTCCACCTTTATAGTGGGGTATATATTGTCTTGTATATATAATCTTTCCACCTTTATAGTGGGGTATATAGATATTGTCTTATATAATCTTTCCACTTTTATAGTGGGGTATATAGATAGTCTTGTTTAATCTTTCCACCTTTATCATGGGGTATATAGATATTGTCTTGCATATATAATCTTTCCACCTTTATAGTGGGGTATATAAATATTGTCTTGTATATATAATCTTTCCACCTTTATAGTGGGGTATATAGATATTGTCTTATATAATCTTTCCACCTTTATAGTGGGGTATATAGATATTGTCTTGTATAATCTTTCCACCTTTATACTGGGGTATATAGATATTGTCTTGTGTAATCTTTCCACCTTTATAGTGGGGTATATAGATATTGTCTTGTATAATCTTTCCACCTTTATCGTGGGGTATATAGATATTGTCTTGCATAATCTTTCCACTTCTATCGTGGGATGCATAAATATTGTCTTGCATGATCTTTCCACTTCTATCGTATGACGCATAGATATAGTCTTGTATAATCTTTCCACCTTTATCGTCCTTTATCACCTTATATCCGAAAGGAAATAATTAAGTAACAGGAATGTTATGAATAACTATTTATTTTACAATAGTGTGAACCATAAATTTTGTGTGCGTTATTTCTCAGCATATTTGGTCCACCTGTTGCACTAGCTTGTTGATGCCCCTCCCCACCCCCCCAGGGTGTGGACCTTAAACCAATTTTCTACCAACTCCATTTCCTTGTTCTACCGTCTCCATTTCCTTGTCATATACAAATCTCTGAACCTGCAGATGTTTTTTCAATGGTTCAAAAAAGTGACAGTCTGTCTGCGCCAAATCTGTTCTGCATGCTGGATATTTCAAGACTTCAGATTTAAGAGCACATAGTGTATTCACTGTATGTGCAGCTGTAAGACACAGCAATCATACTCCCTCTGAGAGAAGCCCACAGTGGTTCGATCATATTGTGGGCTTCATTCTGTTCACCAGCATGTCACTGTATCGAGCCCTAGGCAGTTTCACCTCCTTCCTGGAAATGCACCAATACAAGGCATTTGATATCCTAAAAGAAGGTCTTCATGACTTTCCCAGCGGATTCCAGCATCTTGAATTTTTTTAAATCGGAGACAACGGGATGTTTCCACTGCATCTTTCTACCCATTCATACACTGTCCCCTGACTCCAAAAACTGTTTCCACATTGAACCACCAGTCTTCTGTAGGTTCTGCAGCCATTTTTGTAATCACTATTGCGCATCACACAAACTGCTAGATCCTCATGACCCCAACATGGGGTATTGCTTAAGAGCCAGCCTGTCTCCTGAAATATGATTTTCTGTTGTCCACTTTTCAAGGCACTTTATAATTAAATTCCTGTTACTTAATAAGTTTCCCCTCGTACATTTTCCCCCCATCAACATCCCAAGTCTCTTCAAATGTGTAAATCACTCTTATCATTCAGCTCAGTTCTATTCAACCTTACCCCAACACTCAACATTTCACTGCCTCTTTAAATATAATAAGCAGATACAGATTTCAAACATAGAAGTGCGCCAGGTCTAGTAATCCACACAAGCCAAACAGAAACTAAGCCTTCAGAAAGACTAGAATAAACAACAAAGACTACATGTACCACCTGGACAACAAATGTAATCAAAATAGTCCCCATGTGATCAGACACTGCAAATAACCAACTAGAATACACGCATCTGTACAAATATCACACCACACCAGAATAAGCATGCCAGGCTACAACAGGGAGGGAACAGACAATGCAAACCAAACTGTAACTTCCAATATATGCTAAGGCCAAACTGGCGCACTGTATGATTAAAGCTCATATGTATATATTTACAATATCGAACATTGCCACATACAGGGAGGGAAAAAATACCTGGCAATTATGATACTCATTCCAGAGAATAATGATTCATAGAAACTGGAATCTCCGCTTGACAGTCAATAACAATACAGCTTGCACAAACAAACATTCCGAAAAACATCGGCACCACTCATATTAGTCACTCAACAAGAAAGTATATTTGCAGTGAGCCAACATATAGAAATTAAACAATGTTGACATACATTCACATAACCAGTTTCTGCCAAAAACACATGCAATAATGAACTGCTGTCAACACACACACAAAACTACAAACCAGTTAACGGCACCCTGATCTATGAAATAGTCAGTCTTCATTACTACATCTACTAACTGGTTAGTTCTTGCAATCAATTACAGATACAAGTAACCAGTCACTATCATCAAAATACATAACCCGGCCATTCATACCACACATAAATAACCGGTATTTGCCAAACACATACAATAACCGGTAATTACCAAGCATTCAAAAGTACTCTTACGAGACATACAATAACCAGCCAGTTACCACACACATAAAATAACTAGTCATTTATCACACATAAATAACCGGTATTTACCACACATCAGTTATCACACACATGTAATAACTAGTAGTTACCACATGCTCAAAAGTAATCAACTACCATAACACAATTATTAGTCTTTTATCACTAACAATAACCGTTAATGATGGCAATTAACAATTAATCAGCTTTCATCTGTTCAAAGCCAGATCAGTACTACCACACACATACAATAGCCAAATCAGTACCACCACACACACACACAACAGCCAGATCAGTACTACCACACACATGTACAAACAAATCGTTTCTGCTAATACACATTCACAGTAGCTAGCATAGCGTATAAGAATCTCACACAATAACATATATGTATAAACTGTTTGGTAATTATCTGACTGATGAATGTCTGAGCACGTATTAGTACGTACCTGTTTCAAACTTACAGACAAATATGACACAAGCACATTACAAACACACCTTATACACAATTCTACTATGCATTCACACACACAATAAAGCCACCTGCCCTGTGCTAGAAATGTTGTGAGGTCATTTATGGACTTCGTCTTTTGGTTCGCGAAGTACACATTTCTTCGGAAACCCCTGTGAGCCATCACAAGAGCTATTTCATGACATTGCCGATCATCTTTCATAACTCCTAATCTCTAGCAATACGCAACCTAACATACAATGCATATACACTGCGACACGGACCTCGTCATGTGGTGTCTAGTCGAGGGGTGTGGCCAGTCATTCTCCACAACACACACTGATTAAACTAGACAATAAACAATGTATGGGATAACACTGAAGCTATCAGCATGTGGTTATATAGACAAAACAATACCACAGCAGAACACAAAGAAGTATTACAATAACTAGGATTCAAGATTTGTGTTCCTGTTGAGGGCAAAAAGAAAACCCTAACCTGCACAGTTCACGGTGACCGCCCAAGCCAGGCAGCCTTAATTCCCCAGACGCATAACCCCCTTGTCTTACACCGGAAGACAATATAGACAGTAATGCCAGTCAGCTTTTAAGAAGACCTACTGAATGAGATCAAGGTCAGACTAAATACCATGGCCAGATAAGAAGACATCTCATGGTCAAAGGATGTGCAGGAGAAGCATGCATAATGATGGCAGTGTTAGGTGGGAGGACAACATCAAGACAAGCACCAGCGTAAGCTTAGATGAGTGGGCCATGAAGGCACAGAGAGGGCTGGAGTCTCATTACATCTAACATTCAATAGTGGAGATGGCACATGGTTGACTGATTGGTTGATTCAACACACATGATAACATACAACATATCCCACATACAAGCACACATGAAGTGACTGATACAGCAACCACTCCACTCATACAACATACCCACATACAAGCACACATGAAGTGACTGATACAGCAACCACTCCACTCATACAAATTACAGCAAACAGTCCATTTCATTAAATTTAAAAAAAAAAGAAGAAATGAATAGCTCCCAGAACTACACACATACAGCGATCAGATGGTGCCTATAATTTATCACCCGAACAAAAACTGACCATCCAGCACCTACACTCCAACATTCTGCCGGATTGTCAAACCATACACATGCTCAAACACTCCACAGTCCGCTACCAAAGGCACAAAAGTAAAGAATGATGTCAAAAATTCATCAAAAAATAAAATGTATGAAAAATGACACAGTACCAAAAATACAGAGAGCCGAGGTATATTGGAAATTCTCTGGAATATCTCTGGAAATGAGATAGAACCTCATTATCTTCTCCAGAAATGAGTTATAACCTCATCATCTCCTTTGGGAACGATATGACCGTATCACCATCTCCTCAGAAAAAGAGATATTTCCTCATCTCCTCTGGAAACGATACGTGGCTTCGTCTCCTCTGGAAACAAAACACGGCACCGTTTCTGAAAAACATGACATGGCCTCATCATTGTCCCTTCCTTGAAAACGAGCTATTGCATCTCCTCTGAAAAATGAAATACGCCATGTCTCGTGTGGAAACTTTATAATCTCATCATCTCCGAGATATAACATTTCATCCTCTAGAAACAATATATGACCTGCACATCTCTAGAAATGAGATATGACACCATCATCTCTTCTGGAAAGAAAAAAAAAGACCTCAACATCATCTCTGGAAATACAATTTGACGTCATCTACTCTAGATAAGAGATGCAATATTATCATTTTCATCACCTCTGGAAATGAGGACATAACCTCATCTACATCATCCCCTTGGAAACGAGATATGAAATCCATATGTTCTATTGTTGATCTCTTTACAGTAAGTGGCCAGGTCATTTAAGACAAGGCTATCTAAAGCAGTTTACAAAATGCAATATATAATGATTAAATTTCCCCCTTGTGGCTTTTACTGTATAACGTGGCAACTGTTAATAAATTTACATGTTAGCAAGATATGAAATTCATCAAAATGTCCACACACTAAAAGAAAAACTAGAAATAATCCCAGTTCCGTAAAAAAAAAAAAAAAATTATGAACGAAATGTTAGAAAAATATGGTAATACACTTTGACAACAGTGGCATGTGAATTGGCAAGTTAAATTTAGCCTAATTAACTGCTAATATTGTCCTTCTCTGGGGTAAATATCTGGCTTCTTTCCTCACCCTGTGTATGATGATAATTGTTGTCTGTTTACAGAAGAGCTGCAATGTTTGCACCTTTCAGCCAACACTTCAGACTATTGCATCCCATAATTTTTGTTGTCCAGGTTCACTTTACCTTGTACTTTTACAAGACATTTAGTGGTCTGAAGTAGTGTGGTCATCTGTACCTATTTCACCAACATCTGGTCCAGGGCTGGGGAAAGCAACACACTGGCTTGTCCTGATGATACAAGATACACAGGATCTGGGCTCACTAAGGATTAGTTCTTGGCTTCACTTACATTCATTGAGCTTCTTCACCACAAGCTACATCTTTGGGACTAAACAGACACAGCCTGTAGATTTTCTAGATCTTCAATGACTTCAATTAACCAATTCCAGCCAAGCCATCCAATCTGTTGCTATATCCAGCCAAGCCATCCAATCTGTTGCTATATTCTGTAACTATTGACACCTGGGACACTATCTGATTGTGTGTGTGTCTGGCCTTTCCTGGGATCACCGAGTGTTGGCCAGGTCCTCTGGTCACTCCCTTCCGCACTGCTCATTTCCCAACAAGCAGCAAGTCCTGGAGAACGGATGTTCCCCATTTTTAATGTTCAACTGGAGCTTGTTGCTCTGTGCGACCCGTGCCGGTCTTCACCCGTCACAGCATGCTCTGTGAGTCTGTGACAATCGTGGCAGGTGTGTTGTTTGTCCTCCAGCCAGCGGAGTGGGGCAGTCACTGCCTCCATCTACACACACAATGGCAAGTGTTTTAACAAAACAGTCCAGTTATCATGGTAACAACAACCGTATAAAGAGAAAATCTGCCACCTGGACACTAAGCTGCTGCGGACATTCTAATGCAGGTTTCTTCTGATTCAGAATTTCATTTTGTATGAAATATGATTCCATTCTGTATAAAATATAATATAATTTGATTCTGTATGAAATATAACTAACATAATTCCATTTTGTATGAAATATAACAAATCCATTCTGTGTGAAATTTAAAAGAATTCCATTCTGCAGGGGTAGAAAAATCCAAGGTGCCAGTCGCCTGGAAATAATTACCTGGCCCCAAACATTTAAATAATTCTCTTAGCCCTTGCTTGTAAAAACATGTTAGCTCCTGAGAAAAATAGGCTGGCCCCCCAAGGAAAAATGGGATAGTTCCTGAATTGTTTAGTATTTTTCTACCTCCATGATTTTTTGTATTAAATTTATTCCTCTATGAAATATAGAATTCTATTTTGAAATAAATGATATAATTCTACTCCCTATGAAATATAACAGAATTACATTCTGTATTAAATATAATACACATAGATAATATTAATCAGATCAGAATATATCCCGCTTTAAATGTTTACATTTAAAAAAAAATGTTTACATACAGAATTTAAGTCAGAAACCACACAATTCTAGTCTAAATGAAACAGCAGGAGTTTAGTTAGTTAAACATAATTCCTACATAAGAGAAAGGGAGTCATCTTCTGTATGCAGTGAACAAAATCCTAGCCTATAAATAGTTCTGCCCTAATCAGCTGTGGGAATATACCAGATGTGACGGTCAACAAACAATCAAGAGAAGGATTTGTCGAGAAATCGCACGAAGAAAAATCAGCAACGGGACTCGTAAGTCAGAGCTACAGAAAAGGATTTGCCTATCGCATCCTGTCGACAATACAAGGGGCAGTGTAATCTCAAAACAGCGGCAAATGATCCAAATGAATGAAAATGATTGTTAACAATCAATCATCAATCAATCAGGTGCTGTCTCCACAATGAAGGTTGGCTGCAATGGATCTCCAACACTGTCTGTCTTTCGTCCTGACTGTACATTCTGTGAGGTTGATGTTTGTCCATTTCTTGATGTCTTCCCACTTGTATCGTTGTTTTCCCACATGTATCGTTGTCTACCTCTTGCCTTCAACCCTACCCTCCAGTAAGGTTTTTATAAAAGTGTTACGTCTTTTAACGTGGCCAAAATATTTCACTTGCCTCTTTTTTATTTCTTTCATCAACTCTCTCTTCATTCCCAGTTTTTCAAGAACCTCTGCATTTGATCATTTTTGTTCCCAAGAAATACAACATATTTGTCTGTATATCCACATAACCAGGGCTTCTATGAAACTTTCTAGTTGCTTGTTCATTTTCCATTTTTAATGCGTTGTTCTCTTTAGTTAACATGAAGTTACAAAATGATTATAATCAATAAATATCAAAATGGTAATTGGTAAATAAAATCAAAGACAATTAGTAGTAACAATTATCATCATCATGTGTAATCCCAATAAGTGTGGGCCATTATGATTCATCAGCCCTAGATCGTGTCTGCTTTCTTGTCCCGATCATGCCCTGTTGTCAAGCCATCTTTTCCTGACCCCTTCCCCGTGAAAGGAGCCAGTAGTAACAGAAATAGTAAACCAAAAGGGAAACAGTTCAGTCAATGACACAAACAACACTCAGTCAATGACACAAACAACACTCAGTCAATGACACAAACAACACTCAGAAAATGACAGATAAACAAACAAACGAGAATTCAGGCAAAGAGTAGTAAAATTCCAAAGATTGCATCAATTAACTGTGGACCAAGGACTTTTCTAATTTCATGCTAAAGAAATATGTTTCATTTTTGTGCCCGGACACACGGGTGTGACAGAAAAGACATGATTGGATAGGCCTGTGGGCTTGGCTTCTCATGTGGGTGGGTAAGCAATGGACACGGCTGACATCAATGCCTTCATGGAGGCAGGACAAGTAAGTGACAAGGGATGGATGTGATTTTGCAACTTTGACTGGACTGCAAGAAAATCAAGTCAAACAGGGTCAAGATAGACTAGAGGGAAGCCAAAGAAGAACAGTTAACCAACACAGAACTGGTGTCATAGGTCACTATAAGCTGAGGGAGATAATGAAGAGAGGATCTGAGCACTTATGGGCGAACAGTTTGATGAGGATGGTCTGTTGATTAACTAAGCTAAAGGAATGATGATGGTCATGGAATGCTCAATGGTAACACAGGTGATCTGTGAACAGATTATAAGAGATCCATTGCAGCCATCATCCGTGTGTCACCAAGACTCTCAAGGTAAGCAAAGATTGATTGATTGATTTAGGAACCGACATCACAGCATTCGGGACATTCCCATATGCGCTCCGTCCCCATCCCCAGCAGCCAGCGAAGAGTTCCAACACCAATAGTACCAGTAGCAATCTGATTATATGTCTGTCTTGCCTTTCTTCTGAGCGTCGATCGTCGGCCAGATCCCCTCGTCACCCCTCGCTGTCGCATTCTTGCCAGACCATACTGATCCATTTGCTCCTCCGAGGTGTGCACGTGCTCCCACAAGGCCGCAACCATGTCTGCCTTATCATGCATCAATACTCCACCAAGCAAAGAATACTATCCCACTAACTTGTCATACAAATCAACGGAGGCCATGCAGGAGTGTGTGGCATAGGGGATGGCTTCCCCATTTTGTAGAAAAACTTAGCCACCAAATCCGACCAATCATGAACCAGACAAAAGATAAAGAAAAAAAGAATAATAAAACAAACCAAGAGGAAAGGAGGCATTTCTAGAAGAGGTATGGAGCACTGCGGATAATCTTACAACATTAATTTCTAGAAGAGGTATGGAGCACTGCGGATAATCTTACAACATTAATTTCTAGAAGAGGTATGGAGCACTGCGGGGAATCTACAACATTAATTTTTAGAAGAGGTATGGAGCACTGCGAAGAATCTACAACATTAATTTCTAGAAGAGGTATGGAGCACTGCGGGGAATCTACAACATTAATTTCTAGAAGAGGTATGAAGCACTGCGGGGAATCTACAACATTAATTTTTAGAAGAGGTATGGAGCACTGCGAAGAATCTACAACATTAATTTCTAGAAGAGGTATGGAGCACTGCGGGGAAATCTACAACATTAATTTCTAGAAGAGGTATGGAGCACTACGGGAATCTACGACATTAATTTCTAGAAGATTATGAGCAACTACGGGGAATCTACGACATTAATTTCTAGAAGAGGTATGAAGCACTGCGGGGAATCTGCAACATTAATTTCTAGAAGAGGTATGGAGCACTACGGGGAATCTACAACATTAATTTCTAGAAGAGGTATGAAGCACTGCAGAGAATCTACAACATTAATTTCAAGGCGACCATCTTCACTTCTGGAACTCTGTTTAGGCTGCGTGACCTGGAAGCTTCACTCAGTTTTAACAATTTGCCTCAGTGTGAACTCAAACATAACCACTGGGCCGGCAGGCAAGACTGTTAGCCACTGGCTACCACAGCTCTGCTGGCACTAACGTAGCCACTGGCAGGAGCAACCATGTCAGACTCGTCTAGCGAAAGAGACCGGACAAAGAGAGGGACACGAACCTGCTGCCTTGTAGGTCAACTAGGCAGGGAAACCAAACCCGAAAAACATTTCTGTCGAAATCAGATGCACTGAGCCACAGGCTTGACAAAACTGACATAAATTTCGTTGATGACATCACCATCATGTAGCGGGACCTTCGGAGAACGCCGCTCTCATCATTTCCCGTGAAGAGTTGCCCAGCCTCTTGTCACCTCTAGCTGCCTTATGCACCCTCATGCTCAAGGTGTCGGCAATGCCCTGTGTCCATCTTCCAGCCTAACCTTCCCAGGTCCATGCCCTCTGGTCTTTCCAAAGTATGTCAGCTTCTGAGCCATACTGCTGGTTATCAGTCCGTTTTCTTTCATGCCGAGACCATGTAGGATACTAGTGTTTTTCTTCTTCTTCTTCTCTTGTTTGCGATGTTGTCTCTTGTATGAAATTTATTGATATCTGCAATGTTCTCTCTTGTATGAATTTGACTTGTCTTTTTTAGTTCACTCAGCGGTCCATATAGTTCATCTTCCAGTCGTTTCTCTAGGCCAGAAGGTTTGCCTTGATATGTCGTATATACTAGTGTTTTTCTTCTTCAAGATAGAACGTTTCTGTAATATTTTAGCTCAAAAGCCCCAATTTTCTGCCCTTGTGATTTTGAGATAGTCCACGACTCACATTTGTATGTCATCACTGGAAAGATGCATGTCATTAAAAACTTTAACTCATTTGCAGGTGTCATGTGTGTCGTCACAGGAAAGATGCATGTTCTCAATAACTAACTTATTTGCCGGTGTCATCCCACCGATTCTTAATCCCGTCCAGCCTCTGCCCAGCTACAACCATCCATGCCTGACTTCCTTTGTTGTTGCCATGGCCCCACATTATTAAGTTTGTGACATATTCCAATTTCATCATTTTTGGTTTAAAAAAATGATGCCATAAATTACAAATAATGAAGTTTCAAAGTAATGATACGGCAAATTAAAACATACATACATTAGTTTTCCAATTATGGTTGAGTTAGGATCATTTAATCATAAAATAGAATAATATTAAGATTACATTTTGCGGTACCATTACAATTGCCTGCCTATAATCACAGAATAGTAAATGATTAAAACGGTGTGTGGTAAAACTATATGACAATGTTTCTAATGCTTAAAATGACAACCTGCAACCATGATCAAACTGGCATACAGTGAAACAGGGGATCCAGGTAAGAATTCGCTCATTGACAACTAAGTGCTAAATCGTGAATAATGCTGTTAACTATTTTTAAGAAAAAATATATACATATACTGTTGAGTCTAAGAACACAAACAATGAACAAATTATGGCCAGATGATGCTAATACTTCGGGGGAAAACAAAAACAAATCTGTCATGAGGTTAGCTCTGGCATGCTGCAGAACATGGTGTGGTTTGAACCTTGCCCATTGATTCAGTAAACCAGCGGGCTAGCTGGTGCATTGTTGTAAATCCTTGGCTGCGCAATCAACCCCAGGTTGATTTCCAAGGCAATTTTACGTGCAGTAGTTTGCCATTGCTTTCAGACAGAGAAATCAACGTTCAAGTCCAACTTAATGTCACTGTGAGGACTCATCTTGTGAGCACTGCACCGGGAGTTTAAGCCCAAGCGCTCCTAACTCTTCGACCACGTCAATATCTACAAACTGGAATGGGGGTTGCCTGCCATGTCCCACAAAGGATATACAACCGCAGCATTACCACAAAAAACATTGAAATTCTACTGACAAAACAATGTGTACAATATGATTGTTTACAGATTAAAATGTATAAAAATATTAGGCTGTATAAAATGCCAGGTTTTTAAAAACCACACAAGGTGTAAACACAAGGGGGAGTAATAAAAGTGATTTGTCTTCAGGTAGGAGAGAGAGAGATCATCTCCAATGGTAATTAATTTACCTGTCTTCGTATTTACAACCAATTTGCAGTGTGTTACATAATGAAAATATAAAAACATAATATACTGTTGACAATAATTGTGCTCTAGATATTCTAACTTTTAAGTTACACGGAACATGTCACAAGGGGGATAAACACACCTAACTTTTCACAAGGGAGATAAATACAATTTGTACGGAAATTCGTCAGAAACATGTCCTGAGTATAAATCTGTCTCTACCACACAATTAAATTTATAGAATGGCGCAGCTTAGATGACCTCCATTACGTCCATTTTTCTGTCGCAGTCTGTACTTGGCTCGGTAGTGCTCCAAGTAGGCGAGCTGTTTGGCGTTAAGAGCTCCTCTGCGTTTTCTAGAGGAAATGAATTAAGCAATATTTATAACTTGTATTTTTGATCAGACAAGCGGAGGAAACAAATTAAACAATATTTATAACTTGTATTTTTTATGAGACAAGCGGAGGTAACAAATTAAAAAATATTTACAACCTGTATTGTTATGAGGCAAGCGGGAGAAACAAATTTTTTTTCTTAAATTTGCATATCCCTTACAGGATGTTGCAGTCAATACCAGCATTTTACTGTCATTGTTGATGTCCTGGCAAGTTTTACGTTCAGTAGTTTGCCATTGCTTTCTAAACAACCAGCTCCCATACCAACACGTTAAAACCAGCATGATACGGTCTGCTGCCAAATCGGCTGCCGCTGTGTTTCGACCGCGGGCAAGCGGCATTACAAATTGTGTCCGCAACACCATTGCCACGGAGACCGGCTAAAAATTTAGTTGCATGTCCTTCACAGGACGTAGCAGTCGACCCCAGTATTTTGGCTGTTCATGATCCTTGGGAAAGTTTTACATTCAGTAGTTTGCCATTGCTTTCTGAATGACCGGAACCTATATAAAAAAAACAAACCAGCACCGCTGTGTTTTGAACCCGGGTATACAGGATTACGAATCACGCCCATAACCTCTTCGCCACAGAGATTGGTAGAAACGAATTAAGTAATATTTATAATTTGTATTTCCAATGAATAGATGGGACCAAGAGAGAATCTTTCAGAACATTGCAACCTCAAAGTATCACATAAGGGAGAGGCAGAAGAGAATGATGACATTAGCTCAGCTGAGAGACACAGTGCGGTGGTGTCAGCGCAACTGGGGGAGGGAGGGAGGGAGGGGAGAGAGAGAGAGAGAGAGAGAGAGAGAGAGAGAGAGAGAGAGAGAGAGAGAGAGAGAGAGAGGAGAGAGAGAGAGAGAGAGAGAGAGAGGAGAGAGAGGAGAGAGGAGAGAGAAGAGAGAGAGACCAACCAACCAACCACTCACACACCTCCCCTTCTCTACGAGGGGGCTTCTGATGAAAACCTTAAAATTGTGATAGAAATTACACCACCAAGCCATTGTCTTGTAACCTGTCAATATTGTTGTTAAGGATGTCAAGAGGGTTCAGCACGTGACATCATGGTGCAGACGAACACGGGTGACATCATATGGACAGTTTAAAGATGGCCACCCCATTTTTGACATCCACTAAGAGGAGCCATGTTCTCTTATCAATTTTTCGATCAATGAATGGGCGAAACCTATAGAAATTCATTGGCGAATGAAGGTCCGGTACAGTGTTGCATGCCTGTCAGTCCAGCAAGTGCATGAGTGGAGTAGGAAGTTCCAAAACAGCGTGACTTCTGTGACACTGTTCACGACCGGATCAGACACATCTTTTCCTACAGAAATCCAAGCACTTTATCGGCGCTGAAGGACTTACATTAAACGCGGTGGTGGTGACTACTTTAAAAAAAATGATACATTTGTTCTATACTTTTTCAGAATATCCCCCCCCCCCCCCCCCCAAAAAAAACCCAACACACATTAAGGTTTTCATTTGAGGCTCCGTTTTGTGCTCGAGTGCATGTGTGTGTGTGTGTGTATAATATATATATATATATATATATATATATATATATATATATATATATATATATATATATATATATATATATATATATATAAAACCATAAACTAACTTATTTGGCTGTAAGGTCAAGGTGGTCCCACAGCAGTTAATGATGTTGAGATATGAAGTGTTGGGGTATGAAGTGTTGGGATATGAAGTGTTGGGATATGAAGAATTGAGATATGAAGTGTTGGGATATGAAGTATTGAGATATGAAGCATTAAGATATGAAGTGTTGGGATATGAAGCATTGAGATATGAAGTGTTGGGATATGAAGCGTTGAGATATGAAGTGTGTTGAGATATGAAGTGTTGAGATATGAAGTGTTGAGACATGAAGTGTTGAGCCTTCACCTAAACCAGACCATGGCATGAGGTAGTGTGGTCAGTTCTCTTCCCCAGATTTGCTCCTTACCAGATAATCTCCATAAAATTATCTGCCCATTGTTATGAGATTGACTCCAGACTGTGCTGGCTGAAAATAATAATCCTGCCAGATGGCGATTGAACCCAGACCACAGTCTTGACAGGCAAGCGTTTTAACAGCTATGCCACCACAGCTCCCATTTAGCTATAGGAATGAGAAAACTCATTCTCCCAACAGTAGGCCAGCGTGGCCGATTGGATAAGAATGTGCGCTCTTAAACATCCGGTGTGCTGATGCCGAGGTAAGGGGTTCAACCCCTACACCAGACAGCTGGACTAAACGTTGACCTATCGTCCTTGACTTGGGGACGTAAATTACAAGTGCCTCTGAAGTCAGAGTGGGTTCGCCTGTTGGCGTGGGACAAAGTTAATAAAGAAAGCAATCCACACGCAAAATTCAGTCCAGCACTACTAGAATTAATGTGGATGGACTACGATGGAGTTCAAAGCGAGCGCCGAAAAAAATTCTCCCAACAGCAATATTCACATGTCCAGTTTGTATTTTGTTCCCCTGAAAAGACAGGGCAATTCATATTCTACCTGTCCTCATTTACGTGATATTTAAGGTTTGCTCATGGCTACAAAGACCAACCAAGAAATGAACTCACTCTCGTATCATCTCTACAGCATCCTCATACTTCAGACCTGCCTCCATCAATGCCAAAGCCACAAGAACTGGTGCTCTGAAATGGGAGACACAAAAATAAATATATCCTCTTTCTGAGATCATCTACTCCAATAGTTAGTATGTGTGTGTGTGCGTGTGTGTGTGTGTGTGTGTGTGTGTGTGTGCTCTTTTAATAGGAGATACAAACATAAATATATCCACTTTCTGAAGTCATCTACTCCAATAGTTTGTGTGTTGTTTTGATTTTTTTCCCCCTGCATATTTTATTTACAGGACATTGCTGTCATCACCAGCATTTTACCCTGTTGTTAATTCTTGCAATGATGTACAGACCAGAGAGAAGCAGTGGAAGAGGCCGACCACGTAAACGATGAACGCAGGGAATAACAGAGTCCATGGAATATCGATACATGAAGCCCATAAGCGGGAACTCTCCCACCATCACGTTGTACGCCTGAAAGCAAACAGGAATAGGTGGTCAGTCTTTCCCTCACAGTGGCAAGTGACGAACCCAAGCGGCACCTATCAACTCCAATAATGCGCCCCTCTCACTACATCAAATTTCTGTTCTGTAAGACGCTGACCTTGTACTATTGTGTTACTTCTTTCTTCGTTAAGTAAAAAGTACGGACAATTTTCTACACTCTGGGGTATATTTTTATAGATCAACCAGCACTCAATGGGTGGTGTGTAAGCTTTCAGAAAGCAATGGCAAACTACTGACTGTAAACTTGCCTAGAAATCAAACAGCCAGAAAAATACTGGGAATAACTGATGTTCTATAAAAGATACGTATTTAACTTTTTAAGGGAAAGTGAGGTAGGAACACTTCTGCCTGTCATCTCCTGGTGGAGCAAAGGCAGAGGAAGAAGAAGATGAGAAGGAAGAAGAAAGTAGTTGTAACTGCCGCAGCAGCAGCAGCAGTAGTAGTAGTAGTAGGAGAACAATGTAGAAAGGGAGAGAAAGAACAAAAGGATAAAGATGAGGAGAACAAGACATTTTACATTATTTCTAACAAGCAATCATGACAAGTTACAAGAGAAAACCAAAGAGCAGGGCAATTATTTCCGACATGAAATCGTAACAACCAACCAGCAGTTCACCAACCATTAACCTCCTTTCCTGGCGTAACTTCAGCTACGTACCTTCCTAAACCAGCCACACAGTGGACGGCCACACAGCAGCCAGGGTCCTCCGCGAACCGTTGCTTCAGAAGGTTGAACCAATCTTGGACTATGGACGGTGGAGGCGGGCTCCCGTCATCAAACTCCCAGTCCTTGAAACAAAACAACAAAGTTGAGATTTTAGTGTTAAAGATTTAAGAAAAAGAGTAAACCACTACAGGCGCATGAGACACTGTCATACCATTTTATCTTCTGTTCTTTATATTAAAGCACCAAATATCAACGACAGGTACAACAGAATGAAGCAGGGGACTAAAGTTGACTTCACTGCACCGGGTTTACCCATCTGGCTCAGTCACATCAGCAGAATGGGAAGCCGCTTGCCAAGAGCATCGCACAAAGCACAAAAGCTCCAGGGATGACCCCCAGGAGTATCTGGAAAAAAATTGCACAATGCAATCCAGAAAGGAACCCACAACTTCCAGAGCACAAAGCAGACGGCTTCCCCCCTACTGCTGGGCTAAGTGACTTGCAGCTGGGCCACTAAATTCACCGTGATCAACAAGACAATAATGCTGCTTTGGTTTTTGGTCCAATATAAATTTTACTGCACACAAAGAGTATATGATAAGCGCCCATTCCCATGGATCACACAATGAGAACCTCAGCACTGTGCATGTCCTCCAAATGTGAGTGTACCAGAGACACAGATGCTGTAAGTCGCTTAAAAGTCGACAGGGTTGACTTCATTGCACCGGGTTTTATCCCATACGGCTCAGTCTCTTTCTGCAGCTCCAGCGACGACCCTCAGGAGTCTCAGAAAAAATGTACCCATGAACCAAAGGACGCAGCCCGGAATCGAACCCACAACCTTTGGAGCCCGAGTCAGAGGGCGTGACCACTTCACCATAGAGTATACATGGGTAATTTTTGAATTTAAAATTTAGCCCGAGCAGCAGTCTGGTCTTTCCGACTTCCAACTGATGAGGTTTTCAAAGAGCAAACAGATCCCTGGGCTATTTCAGCCTTGTCTGAGAAGGCTAGACATATGGTTCACTACCCCCAGGATCAGGGGCTGAGAAGGCTAAACATATGATCCAATTTTCTATAAACCACAATCACTAAAACTACAATCAACCCACAATCAGCCCTCTTATAAATCATAATCAGTCCCCTTATAAATCACACTCAGTCCCTGTATAAACTACAATCAGTCCTTTATAAACCACAAATCAATTCATAAACCAGCCTGCAAGCCGCCATCAATGCAGACATAGATCCTCAGATAAACTTGCCTCTGTCTGTCTACACACACACAATGAGGAAATGAATCAAAGCTTCAACTCACACCTCCACAGGATACTCACAATTCAGACTGACGTGTGAGTGTGCGTGTGTGTGCTTGCGTGTACGCGCATTTGTATGTGTATAGGCAAGTTGTTCCCTTAGCATGGTGGTGATGTCATTAACTGGTGACTGGCTTTTCCTGCACATGATTTTAAACTTGTTATCCGGTACATCTTATGATTACTGCTTCCAGCTTCCTTTCCAAATGTCAATCAATACCTTTAATTGTTGTATTAACTTCTAACAGCGTCAAGAGATGTTAACTTGATGACAAGAAAAACATTACCAACATGTTTCCCTTGGCATACTTTATGAAATAAGAAGTACTTGAAAGGAAAAACCTTTAAAGGATGATTGAAATTACAATCACCATGCTGTAACCTGTCAATATTATTGTTAACCCTTTCCCAGGCAAAACGTTCGGGAACGTTTCTACCCCGGAACGGGCAATCCATCCAAAAGCGCCTGTACTATTATGCATTGTAAAAACGCGATCTCGCGGCTTTCCGAGACTTCCGATTGTCTACTTTCGGTTTCGCCGATAGCTTGATAAAGTGAACGCCGTTCGCAAGTGTGTACTCTGAATTTGAACAGATTTTTAAAAATAGTTTTTATGGGTTTTACGCTTTGTATTTCAAAATGGATTTCGACGATTCTTCAAGTGATAGCGGAGATTTCGCTGGGTTCAATTTAAGTAACATTGAAAGACACGAAATTGACTATTAATCGGAGCTGGATATCAGTGATCAGCGTTACTTTGCGTTAGCAGTCGTGAGTTGGACTTTAAAGAAAGTGATTATGATTCTGAAAATGTGTTTGTAAATTGCCGTATAGATGACTGACAATCACTGTTGTATGTTGTAAATATTTGTGTTCATGTGTGGATTAGCGGCAACATTCACGTGAGTAAAATATTCTGCATGCGTTTCCCTTCCTTTTGCTGTTTATTTGACTAAAACCTGTTGACTAACAACTTATGTGTGGTATTTTTACTAACGTAATCCAAAATTTTACCGAACCTCAAAATTCTTCTTGCCTGCTCAGGGCTACAAAACAGACAAACGTCTGCCCGGTAAAGAGTTAAGGATGTCAAGAGTGTTAAGCACATGATATCACAGTGCAAACGAACATAGTGATGTCTTTAGGACAAATTAAAGATGGTCAGCACCACTTTTCACATGCACCAAAGAGGAGCAGCGCTCTACTATCCGTTTTTGGATCAGTGTAGGTGTGAAACCTATAGGTCCAGTATGGTGATTAATGCCTGTCAGTCCAGTAAGTGTACAAGTGGAGTAGGAAGTTTCAAAACAGCGTGACTTCAGTGACAGACTGATCATGACCGGGTCAGACACACCGAGTAGTTACCCCAGAGAATTGTCTTTACAGGAATCCAAGCACTTTATCAGCATTGGAGGACTTGCACTGAACGCAGTAGTGACTACATCGAAAAATGGTATATTTGTTTGTGTACTTTTTCCAGAATATATTCACACAAAAACAACAACAAAAACATTTAAGGTTATCATTTGAAGCCTCCTCATACAGAAATTTGATAAACACTTACCAGGACTTTGATGCCGTTCTCTGCCAGCTTCTCCTTGCTGTATGTGGGTTCGCACACTCGTACTACATCTTTCACACCATGCTTCTGAAGCTCCTGCCAAACAAACAACACACATTATAAGTTTGCAGTTGAATTATATAGTGATTGTACTGGGTACTGCAAGTTCAGAAACATACTGGCCCACTAAGGTCACACGACCAGAACAAGGTCACAAGACATTGGAACACCTCTTGGCGATGCAGCAAGTCCACAGATTGGGTCAATAACCAGGCAATATTTCAAAGTTTGTATGCCCCTCTACAGCTGTGAAGTTCAGAAACATACTGGCCCACTAAGGTCACACGACCAGAACAAGGTCACAAGATATTGGAGCACCTCTTGGTGATACGTCCACAAATTGGGTCCCTAACCAGGTAATGGGTCCATAACCAGGTAATATTTCAAAGCGTGTATGCCTCTCTACAGATGTGAAGCTCCAGTACAGGCCTATGGTTTCTCAGCTTGGGAGTAGCCGTGAAACACACCTCATGGAGGTGGTACTTCAGCACCAGGTCGAGAGGAAAGTCTCTGCCCCAGCCTCACTGATAAATGCAAGCCCTTTTCATGGCTTAGGCCACCTGAATGTTGTTAACACACCAAATTTAAGAATTAAGACAGTCTCCCAGAGAATGATCAACGTACCAACAAACCCACCCTCTTAACCCTAATCTCCAAGCTGTGTGAACAGGAACATCAAAACATGGCAAAGTTCATTATCTGTTTGTGTAATTATCAAAGATAAAACTGACAACTGCCAGAAGACAAGTGTACCCTCCTGCCACTTATCCTCCAATCAAGCATACATCCTCAACTGTCACATGCGCTTATCCTTTAGAGTTCCCGGCATATCTTGCCCATATCACTCATCATCATGTGCCTTGCCATCTGGCACCGGTATTCATGTGTCTCCACAGACCTCAGCCCTTGGTGTTTTGGATAGATTCTACGAATGATATTTCTCCACGACACTGTCTCACTCCATCCAGCATCATTTCTCTCAGTCTACCTCTACCTGTTTCCTACTCATCTTTCCAATTTCCCACTGCCTTACTTCTCAATACATGACCAAAGAAGCCAATTTGTCTCTTTCTTATAGTCATATATAATGTTATACATTCATCAGCCTCTTCCAGGTAATCCACAATGATGATCAGTCCTAAATTCTCTTCTTTAGCTATAATACCGAATCAAAGTGGCTCGTAAACAACCTGTCTCGAAAGCAGAAACACTTTTGTTATATTAAACACCATTGTAGTTAAGAAAATGCTGAGTTTAGTCAAGAACGAACATCACAGCACTCAATACACTCCCATATGTGTTCCATCTTCAACAGCCAGTGAAGAGTCCCAATACTAATTGTACCAGTAACAGCCTGATTATGTGTCTGGCCTTTCCTCAGTTAAGACAGAACAGTAGCACAAGGTATGGTTACTGGAACAAGAGATGTGCTGTCCAGCATGACCACAGACACAGGACAAAGACACCTAGGCATGTCAATGCCTGAGGAAGGAGATCTGGTGAAGAATCCAGAATCTTTCTGGCAGATTGCAATGAGAGTTATGTTGTTTGCATAGGACTTGCTACATGATAATAGTGGTGATGAGACTGACCACCCCAACCTGTAGAACACTTCAGCAACAAAATTCAACTAATCATGAGCAAGCATACACAGGGTCTAGCAGGAACTGGTCGAGGGTCTATGCTTTCTTCACAGATGAAAGGCGGAGGAAGAAATTAGAGATTTTCAGGGAAGATTCTTATTACTTTCGCCAGGCTGTAGGATCCCATAATGTCTTATCAATTTGCAAAAAGATTCCCTATCAATGCCATCAAAGACCTGTTCATAGTCCACAAGTCCAATACACAACTGAGTTCAGAGTGATGCTTTACGCTGTTATTATGCGCAGTGTTTCCATCTGGTCATTGCAGGTTGTTGAAAGCCTGACTATTCTTTTTTTGTTTTCCAATGGCATCTCTAAGTCTGCCCAGAATGATCCTGCTTGCAATTTCCCCAGGAACTGACAGTAACATTACTTCTTTATAATTTACACAACCCTTGAGGTACCTTTCCTTTGGCAGCTTCACCACATCTCCTCTCTAGTCTGCTGGTATTTCTTCTGTCTCCCAGGCTTGCTAAACAATTTCTGCGGTAATTCAATTGGGCTGATTATATTGGCTTTAAAAGCATCTGCTGGGATACCACCTAGGCCAGCAGCTTTCCCATCCTTCAGGAATTTGAAAGCTTTTCTCATTTCTTCTGTGGATGGTTTCTCAGTTTATATCTTGCTTCACTTTTGCAGACTTGATATCTGGAGGGTCCACTGAGTGCACTCTTGGTCCAGTATAATTCTGATTTCTGCATTCTGTATTTTGTCCATCTTCTGGAGGTCTGCATGTTTCAAAGTTGGGCAGATGTGTCCTACATAAACTTGCTTTCGTTATTTATATATATCCATCCCCAAAAATAAATTCTTGTCATTTTCTGGCAAAAGCACATCCGCAATGCCTCCATGATTTGCCTTCCACATTTAGAACCTATATAGCAACTAATCAATACAAGATCACTAGCATGCATATGGCTGGCATCTTGCCGTCTTGATAGACAATACATTTGTAAAATGGAGTTATACATCTCCATAGCATAAAGCCTGGGCTGAATTTAGAGATCATGTGTTGCCTATGCAGCATGATCCCTCTCTCGGCCTGCCTAGTTTGTTCCAGAGGAAAGATAACACCTATAAATCTGGAACAAGACAAGCTGCAGAAGCCGCCATATCAGCAAAGCAATTCTCTAACTATCCGCCTGTCAGAGCTTCCATCCTAGACCAGCTGCCGATCAAGGCTTAGGCACTAGTCTGCCCTTCTATGATATTTAGTCTTTAGGTTGCATTTCCTTACACTAGGGTAAGGCATATATATCCTCCCAAAGCCGTTGGGACAATGTGAGGTGTCAGGTTTGTTCAGAGCAGGCCAAACTTCAGCCAGAAAGCAGGCAGCACCATCTAAAGTCATATGGTAGCTCAGTCGTATCCGACTAAGACCTGACATCAGCATATAATAATGTAGTAATTAAGTAGTAAATGCAATGTGTAATGCTCCCTCAAGTAAAATCACAGGTGCTTAGTTTCAACAGATAATTTACTGGCATGTATGCCAAACATATATGAGAACTCTATGTAAGTATTAAGAATGCATACATACCAGCAGAAATTTATCCAGGTTAGCATCAGTTGGACGGTCGGTGATGAGAAACCGCATATTCTTGTGGCAGATCTCTGCCGGTTCGGGTCTGCGTGCTTTCATCATGGAGATGGCGTGTGGGTTGCAGATTTCTTACACGGAGAATACAAAATTCAGCAAAACTAATTTTCTCGAATACTGAATGAAATGACGATACTTCTGTGGTGTGAGTAAATGAAGGTCTCCAAATACGAATAATTTCACAAATTTAAGAGACGCTGCAGATAAAAGGATAATCCACTAGGAATCACATCAAAAACTGCCACAGGAAGATAACTGTCCTCAATAAATAAGACTACAGGATTACACAGCTATTATACAAACACAACTATTTTATAAATATATTTAACACGCAATACGATTTATAACTGCTCTAATAATATAAATATACTTTGGCAATACGGTTTGCTTAGAATTATCTGACTTGACTTCTGTAAATGGCAGAAGGCAAAATGTTGTATCACAGTTCAAAAATGAGTTATTCAATGTTCAAGGCTGTCTGCCGATCACTAGAATGGAACTTGAACACTATTGATTACACAGCCAAAACAGATCACACTGCGCAAGTTTGGAATGATGAAACTATCAATGAAGCAAACAAAGCCCAAAAGATACAACTTTTTGCGAAACAAACTGGCTGCCCTACAAACTGTGGTTAAAGAACCATCTACAGTTGTTAAGTTCTATATCCTTCGAAACGTCACAAATTTTCAACACAATTTATTTTTACTTAATGCCCTAAATTATTTCACACAGATACTCGGAAGAAAACGATTGAGATAATCAAATCTGGAACTAAATTAGATTAATTTCTGATCGTCAATTGAATAGACTGAGAATGTAAACAAGCTTCCGGAAAATTTTAATATTAAAGTTATTTAATTTTTATGATTAATGATTGCGGAGTAGAAAAATCCTTGATGACGTTACTGAAATATTACCCAATCTTGCTACCTGATAACTTATGAAAGGGGTAATAAAATATTATTTGAAACTGTTATTATTGTCCAGATTTTTGTCAAAAGAGAGGCTGTGCCAACTTGCAGCTTGTAATTTACCCCATTAATACAGCTACAATCGTTGGGGAATAAGGGGTGAGATAGAACCGCTCCGATCTGGAAATGTAGCCTTGGGCCAGTGTGGACCAAGGGACTGGAGTGGGAAAACTGGATGGGGGCTGGGTTGCGAATCTTCACGATGGGATCCGAACCTATCACAAAGGCTGCGGAGGTGGCTATGGCAGGGAGGATGATCCTAGCTGTGGTCAGTCGTGTGGGCAGATGATCAGTGTGTAGGATGATCCTATTGATTGTCAGTATGGCTCAGAGCACCTGGTGGAGGAAAAGTAAAACCATTTAATGTAAAGTTACATGACATAACAGACAAAGACATAAAACTGTCATAGTGTTTGAATCATTGACAGCATTTGCTGTCAGAGGGAGAATGTTGATGGGAGGATGTTGAGAGGTGGACAATGTACTTGAGAAATGTAGAATGTTGTTAAGGGTGGAGAATAAGAATTGGAGAATGATTAGAGATTGAGAATGTTGAGGTGAGAGGTGGAAATTGTTGAGATGAGAGGTGGAGAATGTTGAGATGAGAGGTGGAGAATGTTGAGATGAGATTTGGAGCATGTTGGAGTTGAGAGATGGAGAATGAAGTTGAGATGAGAGGTGGAGAATGTTGAGATGAGAGGTGGAGAATGTTGAGATGAGATTTGGAGAATGTTGAGATGAGAGGTGGAGAATGTTGAGATGAGAGGTGGAGAATGTTGAGATGAGATTTGGAGAATGTTGAGATGAGAGGTGGAGAATGTTGAGATGAAAGGTGGAAAATGTTGGAGTTGAGAGATGGAGAATGAAGTTGAAAGTTGTATTTTCAGTGTAGAATAGTTACAAAAGCAAGGAAAACATATATTCTAGTATGGCATTATTACACTGTGTTTTCAATAAAAACAAGTTTAAACAGAAGCCACAAACAATAGTTTGCACGATTTATTGCCTGACATATTTTGCTGCATCTCGCCAGGTGCATACTGCAGAGTTATTTATCACATGAAGTGAATAAATGGATAGAAACTTGAGCTGAAACAATTAAAACACAGTCACAGGTACTGTTTGAATGTGGAACATTTGTTACCCCAGTGACTTCACAGTTGACATAAATTCTTTCTGTTTGCATAAAACCAGCTGGAACTGCCTCACTGCTAACACCTCACTATATTTCAGCAATCATTCGTCGAATACAGTACACAAAGTGTTTTTTTCTTTGTTAATGTTATGGCCATATTTTATAAGGTATTGAGAAATCGACAAAGAGGGCGTTTTATAGCCTTTTGACTGCACAGGGTTTTCTGAAGATGATTAATTCACTTTTCCACCCACACTGGGATACAAGGGGCTTCTCATAAGTCTTTAACATGACCATGAAATTGAAATTTGGCACATGTATAGCTCATTCAATTTGTAATGGACATATGAATTATGAACTTCCCTCCTAAACTGGTTTTCCCGATATGGTGCATGGCACAACACCACCCTATTGACCAGATCTGCACATCCAACGGTTTGTCAGAACAATGGAGAAATCTGACGCCAGGACAGTGATACCTACAGAAATACACAGGGAGATGGGGCCAGTGTTAGGGAAGTCTGTCCTTCGTATGCTTCTATAAAAAATTGGTGTTTGCAGTTTAAGTGTGGCCGTTCCCAAGTTACTGATCTGCTAAGATCAGGATGACCGTCCTCAGAGTGCAATGATGCAAATGTAGCAAAAGTGAAGACAATCATAGACCAGGATAGGAAAATGACAATCGCAGAGATATCGGGTTCAGCAAAACTGAGTAAGAGTAGTTTTTAGAATTTTACACAACAGAATGAACATGAGAAAAGGGTGTGCTCGCTGGGTCCCGCGCCTGCTGACATGTGAACAGAAACAAACCGGGTTGATTGCTGTGGCCAGTTGCTCAACATGTGGCAGTCGAAAAACATGATGACCATGGTGACGGTAGATGAGACTTGGATTCACCATTATGACCCAGAATTCAAAATTGCCAGCATGCAGTGGAAAACCCCGAGCTCGCCAACACATGTCAAGCCAAGAGCACAAAAATCTGCTAGAAAAGTGATGATTATTTTTTGGGACGTCAAAGGTGTCGTATTTAAAGATTACATGCTTCATGGCAACACGGTTAATGGGCAGTACTATTCAGATCTTATCAGACTAAGAAAGGCTGTGACCAGAAAACGAGGGATTGCGCGTACGCAAATTCTGTTTGCTTCAAGACAACGCAACCTCCCATAAAGCACGGCTTGTGCTGCAAACTGCCAGCGGTTTGAATATTGAAATTCTTCCACACCCACCATTCTCCAGATTTGGCCCCATCAGACTTTTTTCTTTTCCCAAATCTTAAAAAACAGCTGAAGGGAAATCGTTTTGACAGTGACGAAGATGTCACACTGGCTTGTGATAACTGGTTTAGTTCGAAAAATAGGTTGTTTTATTCTGAAGGTCTTTTCAAGGTCACGCAAAGATGGCAGAAATGCATAAATTCAAGTGGTGGCTACATTGAGAAGGAATAAGCATTGTGACAAATTTCAATTTTCTCCACCTACTCCTTCATGGTCAGGCTAAAGACTTATGACAAGCCCCTTGTATGTTTGGCTACTTGATTTGCTAATTGTCTTTCCATTCCACCTATGTAAGTTGCTTGGCACTCACACTGGAATCGACAAATGAATGCAGTTTTATTTGGTGTACAGAGACAATGGTTCTTTCACAGATGGAGTACACACCGAGGTGGTTTTATATCTGATAATCGGTTCACACCGAGGTGGTTTTATATCTGATAATTGGCTCAGCAGCAAAGGATGTTTGGTTTACTGCTATTTCAAGTTCATCATGTATTTGTTTCATTACGTCATCCCCTTGAAAGGTCAGCTAAAGAAACACTTGAAGTTTGGGGGACTGATGATTCTGTGGGGGATACGTGTGGATGGCTAGCAGTGACACTTGATGGAGTCAGCTGGATATCCATTAGACTCTAGAGTCTGGTTAGGAGTGTCCAGTTTCTCTTGACATCAACATTAGGATATTCAGGAACGACAAGGTGTCACTGTGCTCGTGGTCAATAAACAAAGAGATATACTTATGGGTTTGGTTCATGGTGGAGTGGAACAATTCTGCTTGTTGTCCGGTCTCTGTGATAAAAAAAAATATCATCCACATTTGAGTGCTCGTTCTTAAACATCTGATATGCTGATGGCAAGGTAGCGGGTTAAATACCTTCACCGGAAAGTTGGATTAAAATGTTGACTTCTTGTCTTTAATTTGGGGGCATAAATTGCAAGTACCTCTGAAGTCGGAGTGGGTTCATCTGATGGTGAGGGACAATGTTAATAGGGAAAGCTAATCCACAACAATCAGTCCAGTCCACCAGAAGTAGTAGCACGTGTACGGACTATGCCTGAGTTTTGGTTTTGTTTTGCACTCACTCGCTTTGATCTCAAGCTTAGTCCATACACACTATTTATAGTCATGATGGTCTAAATTTTGCATGTGGATTAGCTTCCCCTATTAACAGTGTCCCTCGTCACCAGGCGAACCCACTCCGACTTCAGAGGTACTTGTAATTTACGTCCCTTTAAATTTAAGTCAAGGACGACAAGTCAACATTTTAGTCCAGCTGTACGGTGTAGAGGTTGAACCGCTAACCTTGGCATCAGCATACCGGATGTTTAAGAACACACGTTCTTATCCATTCGACCATGCTGAGTTCAAAGCGAGCAACCCCCTTCCCCCCCCCCCCCCCAAAAAAAAATTTAACCAATTATGCATGTGTAATATATCACGTATGATTAAATTATATATCACATGTGTTTACACGTTATAGGATATGTGTGAGTTTGTGTGTGTGTATATATCATACAAATGTTACACACTCGTGTTAGCATTTGCATATCTTCTCTAATGTGCTATCACATTCTTGGACCCTCCACAACTACATTAGAAGCCTTACTTCGTGGTCACACCCTATATTAGACAACAGCCAAAAGAAAGGTCAAGAAAATAAAGACACAAAGTACAACCACATCCTGGTTAGCAGAACACCATACAGGTTAGTAGAACCACACCCCAGGAAGGTTAACCCGGTCAACAAATGCCCGCAGAAGTCGGATGTGTCGGCCTAACGGCGCAAGAACACAGCTTTACTTTAAACAAGAACAATGCAATCACGTCCGGAAAAAAACGAACTCTGGATGAACGCAGAAGAAGAAGAAGAAGAAGAAGAAGAAGAAGAAGAAGAAGAAGAAGAAGAAAAAGAAAAAGAAGAAGAAGAACCACATCTGGGTTAGCACAACCACATTCTGGTTAGTATAACATAATAATAACTTACCCCAATAACGGATTGTAGCTCTTTCCAACGTAAACAATATTTGGTGAAAACAAGCCGTTGAGGAGTGAAAGATGGCTAACTTTAGCAACAATCTGGCAGCTTTCACAGCTCCTGTCTAATGTGTTGTGCTTGACAGAAATCTCCGCTGTTTGTGACAAACTCCATACAGACGTGAACAATGTCCCCGACAAACTGAAAGAGAATACATGTGAAGGTAAACTTGTAAATATTCCAGTAGGGTGTGGCATGCACAACTGAATCGTACAGTAAACACTTCATCAGGTGTAAAGTTATACAGGTAAATTTAGATACAACAGTGTGTGTCTGTTTCACAAAGTGTTGAAGGTATATCCTGCATTTATTATCATCGCGTGCCATGCCAAATGACAGTGACCATGCTTTGCCATCTCAGGCGATCATCAGATACTCTGGGAACAGGATCCAGGCTTCGGCACGTTATTATAGATTGTTTGCCGTGTCCGACATACGACCTTCACACCTGACGACACAGGAGACACAGGTAATATGTTGCATCACTACTGGCAAAACAAATTCATCACCTGCGATTTCTTTTTATAGTACGAGAAATTTAAAACGCTCTCAGAAATGCTGAATAAAATGTTCCTTGGTGGTAAATACTTTCATAGTTTAAATGAAGAAATCACATACAATAAGTTGCACGACTTATGCCTGACATATTTTGCTCATCTCGAGATGCCAGGTGATAAATCGTGCAACATGTTGAATTTGACTGTTGTGCTTTAATTCACTAAGGGAATATAGTTTTGTGCTTGCATAGTGAAGTGACAATACAGTAAACAGGACATCATAGGCCTTAAAGGGCAATGGACAGTCGGTGGTAAAATAGGCTAGGCAGGCCATAAGAAATTATGCTGGATGGTCTGAGACTGGCATGGAGGAATATCATCACCAGAGTTGATCCAGAGGACCAAGTACAGAGATCCGTGGAAGGACATGAACACCTATACCAGCTGGCTAGCCACATGATGATGATGATGATGACTTGAATCTCACCACCTGCCTGGGATCAACTTCACTTTCCAGACATTCACATCTCTTAACTTGCCCAAAATATTTAATTTTCCTTACATAAACCCTATTCTGTATAATTTTTTCCCCCCGCGCTTTCATCCTGTTTCAGGATATTGTGGTCAACACCAGCATCTTTCAGCTGTATGTTGATTCCTAGGCTAGATTACGCTCATCAGCACGCCACGACTTTCTGAGCGACCGGCTCCATACTCTCATAAGTCACTGGCGCGACTCGAACCACTTCTAATTCTCGTGCACTCACGTCGATCACGAGAGTATTCGAGGTTAACGGAGAAAGCTGCTAACCCCTCGGCCAGGCACCCGGCCCTATTCTGTATAATAATAATAATAATAATAATAATAATAATAAACCTCCACAACTCATCAATGCCTGGTTGTGTCTAAAAGAGTAGAAACAACATTGGCTGGCCTGTCCTTGGACAAGCTCAATGACACCTTAGTAGATCGTTCCATAACCGAGCTTGGTGTCAAGTGCCCCAGCCAGCACACGAGTGCAGAATCAACTCAACTTCTCGGAGTTCGTTAAAACCAAGTTCCCTTATTGTGCATCTAGGATACGACAGCAGGTGGCTTTGACGTAGAGGCATTATTAAACCAAAGTTGAAGGTAAAGAATGGTGGAGAATGTGCTGGTGTACAGGTCACGAGTAGCAGTGTCTTACATATTAACTGCCGCAGTTTCATGAGATTACGTGGCCAGTTTCTTTCTTCGTCAATGTCTTAACACTTCTGTCTGTTATGTATTATTATAACCATGGCTACTTGAGTGGCGATGACACTCCCGCACAACGTAGTAGAGTAGTTGCAACAACAACAAAACATAACTAAGTCTTCGCAGGAACAAATTTTTACGAATTGATCAATAAATCGACCATTTAGAAAAGCAAATAAACTATAATAATGTAACAATAAACAACTAAAAGGGTAAATAAACAATTACCACGTAAAACAAAACTGAAATGCAGTTAGCAAAACTGTCCCGTGAAAAAAATAAATAAACACAGCAGAGTCAATGCACAGCTCGCTACACATTTATAATAACAATAACACATTACCTGTAGTTCGTGTTTAGTGAAATTCCACGATCCGTGTTGTTGAATCGCGTAATAAAAACAAATTAAGAACAGAAGGGAACAGTTATTAACATCAGATGGCAAAATTGGAAAAGCAAACAGGTAGAGTACAAACTCGTTTGTCAGGCGGAGAGGGTTCTGTAAATATTTCCCTTGCAGGACTTACAGGGGCAGCTGTTTGGTGTAACCTTGTGTCTGTGCGCATGCGTGTACTTGTGTGCGGGCGTGAATTCATTCATACAGGGGGCGCGTGCATCTGTTTACAACCGGGGAGGGATGGAGGGGAGGGGGGGGGGAGAGAGAGAGAGAGAGAGGAGAGAGAGGTGTGAAAATACAGGCGTACAGAAAGTGAAACGGTGGGGTAGGGGTGGGGGGTGGGAGTGAGAATTGCGAATATACATAAAGTGGAATGAGATGGAGAGAAAGGGAGTGAGAGGGAGGGGAGAGAAGGAGAGAGAGAGGAGGAGAGAAGGAGAGAGAGGAGGGAGAGAAGGAGAGAGAGAGGGGGAGAGAAGGAGAGAGAGGGAGGGGAGAGAAGGAGAGAGAGAGAAGGAGAGAGGGAGGGGGAGAGAAGGAGAGAGAGGGAGAGGAGAGGAGAGAGAGGGAGGGGGAGAGAAGGAGAGAGAGGGAGGGGAGAGGAGAGAGAGGGAGGGGGAGAGAAGGAGAGAGAGGGAGGGAAGAGGAGGAGAGAGAGGAGGGGGAGAGAAGGAGAGAGAGGGAGGGGAGAGGAGAGAGAGGGAGGGGGAGAGAAGGAGAGAGAGAGTTGCGAAAATACAAAGACAAAGAAAGTGAGCTATGTAGCCAGTCTTACGCACACATAAACGTACTGACAAAGCTAATCATTCACCCTAAAGTAACACAGAAGGGGCCGCGGTGGCATACGGTCAGTGCTCAAGGAATTGTCCGGGTTCGATCCGCCAACACAGACAAGAATCTCTTCCAACCAGTGCTGTTCTGGGATCGACCCAACCTAAGACATTGTATGGGTATTGTCTGGAAAAGAACTGGGCACCCCACCTCATATATGGGAGTCTCGATGGCGAAGTTTATATCACGTGCCACGCGCTCCGAAAGCTGTGGGTTCAAATCAAGAGCGCAATTCTCCCGGAGATTCGTGTTTTGTGCGACAATTTCGGCAAGTCACCTTGCGGAAAGAGACGAGCCATATGGGATAAACCCGGTGCAAGGATGTAGACCCTCTTGTCTTTTAACTTTACCTTGAGCAGTTTCCCACTACTGTTTGAACGAGAAGTCAGCGTTAAAATCCAAATAAACAGTGTAGGGAATTAATCCGCTACCCCGCAGATAGTGCACATGCAGTTTAAGCGCAAACGCAGTACACTCCGCGGCCGCGGAGACCTCTTTATAATACCCAATGCAAGCAAAAACAGGCGCCCGCCCAGCATCTGCAGACCTTTGAAAGCAACAGCAACCCTCAAATTACCACACCACCAACCTGGCGCCCATTTCCTGACCCAGAGGCCGTGACGGGCCAAGAATCGATCCCTCGTGGACATTATATTCATCTTTCAGCGAGTCATCGATCCCACCCACTAGAAAATCGCTCTCCGATTAATAACCAGACCCGAATATGCGCACACAAACAAACAACTCAATGGGGCAGGAAGAGACCAAAGTGAAGCGGTGAAATCTAGGCGACCAGATATGGCTGCCGGAAACCTATCAATTTCACGCTAAGACTCTGTCATTAGGTAATCTGGGGAATATAGTATTGAATTCACATCAAACTGGATTGGCGCCATATTGAATACAGCCGTTTTTAACACCCCCATCCAAAGATAAAACGCCCATAAAACTGCTTTATGACACGGAACTAATAGTTCACAAGGAACTAATAGCCGAACTAGCTTACACAAAAGCACTGGTCTGCGATCTGCTATAGGACAGAACTAGTAAATGACTGGTGCAAAATAAAGAGCTGGTGCAAAATAAAGGGCTGGTGCAAAATAAAGGACTGATACAAAATAAAGGACTGGAACAAGTACAGGACTGGTACAAAGTAAAGGACTGGTACAAAGTACAGGACCCTTTCCTGCATTGGGTAAACGGTGTTAGCTCTATATTGTTTCCACAGAGACTCCTGGGGGTCGTTGCTGGAGCTCCGTAGTTCGTGCTTTGTGCGACTCTTTCGGCAAGCCGCCCTGCAGAAAGAGACCGAGCCATATGGGATAAAACCCGGTGTAATGAAGTCGATCCTCTCGACTTTAAAGACTTGTCTGTAAAAGACAAAACGGCACACGGTGGGTGATGTGATCATGATAGCCCCGGTCGCCTTTATTCCCCAGAACATTTCTCAGTACCCACATAAAGCTGGTTTAACTAAAACGGGTTCACGGTAAAATGATGGACTCCACTGCACTGGGTTTATATCAGACCTTCCCCCACACAGCGCGGCCTGCCGAAAGCGCCGTACAGAACACGGAGGTCGTAGCTCCAGCGTCGACGAACACCGGGATATCTGGAAAAGCTGCAGTTGCGAATCGAATGAAGAGGTTTGAACACGAACCTAAATTCGTCGTGTCGTGATGTTTATCATTTTGCCACGGAGACGTCATGCTTGGTTCGACCTGGGAGGGGGAGGTAGAAACACGCAATCATCGAGCCAACAGACAAATTTGCTTGCCTCTGCTCCAAGACAGAGCCCAGCTGTCTGCAAGCCTGCAACACTGCTGGACTTCATAAATACGTTAATGAATATTTAGATACCACGTAATTAACAGCTGACAATGGTCTCATATTTTACACGGGACTTACCCGTAATGAAATCTATAGCTTTATCCTGGCAAGACACTAATGGCAAATATCAAATAGCTTTTATAGAAAACTACTTTGCCCTTCTTCTTCTGCCTTTCATCTCACAGTGGCGCAAAACTAAATGCTCCACACAAAGTGTACCCCACCCTTAGTTACAGAGCTAACAATATACTGAGGAGACGTGGGGGAGACGACAGACAGGAATGGCCAGGGCAGAAACTGGCTTCTCACAGCCGAAGGTGCTGGAATATATGTGAGGGCACGAAGCACGATTTTCGCCTCCCCGAGGAAGGGGTGGCTTGTGGGAAGGCACAATGCGCATTTGTGAGACAAGTGGGAGCACGACTGGAATCTCTCGAAACCGGTTACGAGATGGCAGAGAAAGACACTCAAGTCATGACCCGGGTAGGTCCGCCCCCAAAAGAAAAAGGCAGGTATAGGACCGAAACATTTCGGGAAGGGGGACGACTTTTGACGACCAGAAGCCTCCTGTTGTGTTTGCTCCATGGGGAGTTTTTAAATCACATTATCCTTATAGTTACAGAGCAAACTGTTTGTTTCGTTGGCTTGAAATGTGTTGCCTATATGTGCAATATTCTTGTATAAATGTTACTGACAGAGTTAACTATATGCTGAACACAAAGTTTACAATATACTCCTATAAAATATACCCTTTCACAAAAATCCCAGCGCGATCTAAAACCAGCCAGTAACAGTACAAATACTCAAGTTACAGAAAGTTACATATGTGACTACCTGGCCTCCCTCATAGACTAGGATCGCGACGGACGTGTTTTATTTCTTCACGGCAACCGTAGTATTGATATAATACTGTTCCAACTTTTTAAGAGATGGGGTATAAGTATACGGCAGTCTGGGTGTTGGCAGGGCTTAATGCGCTCAAACTTCCCGTGCGCCGATGGCGGGGTACAGGGTTTAACCCCTCCACGTCAGTTGAATTGAAACACTGATTTCCCATTCAGAAAGCAATGGCAAACTACTGAACGTAAACTTGGAAAATCAACACAGGGTTTGAGGTTGATCGTGACGTAATGCAATGGACATGTAGCATCTATAAATGACGTAATGCAAAGGAATGGAGCATCTATAAATGACGTAATGCAAAGGACATGCAACATCTATAAATGACGTAATGCAAAGGACATGTAGCATATATAGGCAAGTCACCACCTATCCCTTCAACAAATACTATGTTGTTACATCAACTGACGAGAGGGGGAGAGGGGAGAGGAGAAAGAGAGGGGGCGGCGGGAAGGAACGAACGAATGAATTTTATTTTCAAAGGGTCACAAATTGGGCACGCAGGCCTGTCTTACATCCTGCCCTTCCAATCACACATCTTTCGTACATCAATTATCTATAGTGCATGTGACACTCAAATAGGGAAAAAACCCATTGTGAAATGAATGTTGTGAACATAAACAATGCATATTATACCATGCCATGAGACAGGCAGGCAGTCAGACACATATACACACGCACATGCATAAACACATACATACATACATCATTTATACAAACTCTCACAGTTATGCACGCACTCAATAACACAAAAATACACCCCCCTCGCATACAGATATACTCATTCACAATCACAAACTCACTAACAAAAGTTTACCTACCTACACACACTCATACATACTTCTCTCACGCCCATATATCCTCATTCATACATATAGCAAGGCACACACATACAATCCTTCCCCTACACATAATCGACACATACACTTTCACACACATAAGCCCACCCACAATCGTACATCGACACACACTTCCTCCTCCTCGAGAGGGAGAGAGAGAGAGAGAGATATGGGGGGGGGGGGCGCGGACGGACACACAAATCAACAGTACTTCCTATGGGAAACACAAGACCTGCCAAAGCCTAGTTGAGATCTTCCTCCACGTCTCCTCCCCTCCCCACCAGTACAACTATCGTCCCTGACTACGGCCGACAAACGACGATTGAATGACGTAAATGCACCACCATTGTCTGCGCATTGCCCGAATGAGACGCCAATGCCGGGTCAATAACTTCAAATGTCGAGAGAGAAATTACAAATGAAAACTGGCAGCCATTGAATGGTTTATACTTCTCTCTCTCACGACATGACAAGCAGCAATAAAAAGGAGAATTTAAAAAAATAAATAAATAAATACAGGGCCTGTTAGGAATACATGATTCGCTATTCTGCGAATTTGTTCCGCTAACAAAATGAACATGAAATGGGGTGAACCAACCAACTTTATTTTTAAAGAGTTAAGGCACGCAAGCCTGCCTAACTTTCTGCCTGTCTTATGTCTCTTCAGTCATACATGATTATATATAAGTATAACCCCAAAACAATACATGTATTATAAATGCATGGGAGATGTGTACAAATCATCACCCATCCATCCGTCATGTGCCACGCCGGTAAGCGTGGGCAGTCATGATTCGTCATTTCACTCGATCACCAGAGTCGTGGATAAGCTCAGTGTTCTAGTCTCGACCATGCGTCGCGGTGAAACTATCCAGGCATTTACTTCTGTCTTCCCCTTGATCTTGCCAGTTGTCAACAAGTCCTCTAATTTATTTATTCTCATAATATGTCCAAAAAATTGTAACTGTCTACGTCTAATTTCTACCTATCTCTGCACCTCCATCCTACACTACACCAGCCATTCTGTCCTTCACACACGGCCCATGTATCTTGACTTTACTGGGCCAACCTGCTCATTATTTTGAGTTCTTGACGTCACCATTTTTGCGTCTAATTACATCCTTCAACTGCAGGTCAGCAGGTGAAAGGTTAAAGAACACAGGCGAGCCATTCTTACCAATTAACCACTAACTAAAGATTATACATGCACTTATCCGGCCCGCTGTAATGACCTCGGGGGGGGGGGGGGGGTACGGACAGAAGGGAGGCAAAAATAGAAAGTGTGTGAGAGAGAGAGAGAGAGGAGAGAGAGAGAGAGAGAGAGAGAGAGAGAGAGAGAGAGAGAGAGAGCCCGTGTCGAAAGTCGATGGAACTTGGTGTCAAGCGTGCTCACACAGCACGTCTAAGCCATCATTCCCCCTCCCTATACACTGCAACACACTTAACGGCAGACGCAGGCGATCACGTGTGTAATGGAGCACGCGGGAAGGAGATATCCCAGCAGAACTGAGCGGTTCAATGACAGGTCGGATATGAAGTCACATCCGCTGGGCATAAACTGTCCAATAAGAATTGTTTATCGCAACAATTCCGAGAAATTCTCATCTATTTCCTTGTTCAGCGGTTCTAGAAAAACTGGGAATGAAAAGTTGAAAGAGATGTAAAAGAGGCAAGTGAAATATTTCGGCCACGTTAAAAGACATAGCACTCTCATAAAAACCATATTGGAGGGCAAGGTTGAAGGCAAGCGAGCAAGAGGTAGACGACGATACAAGTGAGAAGATAACATCAAGAGATGGACGAACATCAATCTGACAGAATGTACAGTCAGGACGAAAGACAGACAGTGTTGGAGATCCATTGCAGCCAACCTGCACTGTGGAGACGGCACCTGATTGTTTGATCTTCCTTGTTCGCAATCTACGTTAAGGATTAATAAGAGCCATACTTAGTCGCAGGTTCGTGGCAATCACAGTTTATGGTGACATGAAATCGGTTGATGCCTGATTCAATACATTCGGTGCCAAAACATAAAAGTAGGTTTGGATGAAACAAAAATGGCATGCAATAGTGTGTCACAGCTACGACTTAAAAGTTGTAGCAGACATGTTGCAGTGATAACATTTTGTTGATATATATAAAACCATGGCAGATACTGGAAGTCCTTTAAAACGATAAATCATCCCACAGCAGTGATTCAGTTCAGTTCACTGTTCGAAGTTCAATGAGTATATCAGCCAAAAGGAGAAGTGGACTTTGTAAGTTTTAGCAGAAAACAACCACAAGCGACCAAATGGACGGTGCAGCAACAGAAAGACGCTGATACAAGTCAATGCACCACGCAGATAAGCGTGGAGGGTCATGTTTCGCCATGTCACATGATCACAAGATTCATGGATCAGCTGTGTTCTTGTTTCAATTATGCCATAGGGTCAAACACTATACATATATATAAACCCTCAATCTTGCTAGTTATCACCAAGTTTTAAGTTTATTTCTTTCCATACCGCCCCTCCCCTCCCAAAAAATAATCTTGACAAATGTCTAATTTGACTAATCTGTTTACCATTTGTTTCTTGTGGGACTTGCTCATTGTCTGTCTAGTGAATTTGTAAAGCAATTATACCACTTAAATATTGAAAGCCATGCGGGGTGGGAGGGCATCATGATCCACTTATTAACTTAGCTGTCTTTACACCATCGTAAACTGATTAGAGTCATTAGACATAGACAGTCAAATTTTTTTGGGCATGTTATGAGAAGAAGTGACTTGGAGAACTTGGTGACAACTGGCAAGATCGAAGGGAAGAGGCCAAGTGGAAGACCGAGAAGTAAATACCTGAAAGGCTTGGCCACATGGCATGGTTGAGACAGGAACACGGAGCTGATACACGACTCTGGTGATCGAGTGAAATGGCAAACATGACCGCCCATGCTTATCGGCATGGCACATGATGGATGGATTAATGTCCCTTCACCAAACAGTAGTCGAAATGGCTTGGCCATATGGCACATTTGAGACAAAAACACTGAGCTGCTGCTTCTTTCGTTTGCTTGAAGTTTATCTACAACTGCAATGTTGTCTCTTGTATGAATTTCATTGTCTTTGTTAGGTCACTCAGTGGTCCATAGTGTATCTTCCACTGTTGTTTCTCTTAGGCCAGAAGGATTGCTCCCTGTTGTGGGTGGTGCGATGGGGGTATCTCCTATCAAAGGAGAAGCAAGGTGCCTCCTTCCTTCCGCTAGCCTACGGGACACGCCCTTGGGCAAGGTGGAGTATCCATTTAGCACCCCCCCCCCTCATCCAGTCAAGTTAAGTGAAGCCATGGGTGCAAGTGGTGGATGCAGTTGAAGAGCAGCCGACAGCTAACTGCAGGTTATGGTCAAGGCCAAGAAGGGAAGCAATGACAAACTACCATCTTTACAGATGCCTAGAAAATCATGTTTCATCAATTAGACGGCGAAACACGGCCGCCCACACTTATAGGCACGGCACATGATACCGATGTTCCCCTTTTTGCTCATTTAACAATATTTATTTTTAATCAATTCCTGTCAGGCTACATTCCCATGTCACGATGTAAGACTATCCAGTTTTTGTTTCCTTAGCCGCCCAAATCTTTTATTTCTTTACTGTCCAGCAAAAGCGTGATTATAACAAATCCCCAAACCTGGAATCCAGCCCTATTTACTTTACACGAAGTAGGTCATAATAAGACTGAGACAACAGCTTTCAGAACTGAAGAACTATTGAATTTCTCCCCTGCAATCAGAAATCAATGTTGCAAGCAGATAACCGGCAGTAACGGGACAACAGATAAGCACATTAAATTCCTAGACCCAACAGTAATGAGCTGTCTGTACCGGCCCAGTAATGCCTTAGACACTCAAGCTTTCTTTGATATTTTGTGAAACGAACACACAACTTGTATGCTCAAAAGTTCAATGAATGTTCTGTATCTGCTTGGAAAGTGGTTCTCAATATGGTATCTAGGGCCTTGCTGGAATAATGGGAATAGAATGGTCTGACAAAGTCGCCAACTGTCCATTAGGGATTATCACAAGACTATCATGGAGAGAACCAAAATTCCAGGGGACGGGGGGAAAACGATGGCGCTGGATAGGACAGACAGTGAGGAAACCTGAGGACAATATAACTAGACCCTCTCTTATCTGGAACCCACCAGGCGAATTAAAAGCGGGGGACTTAAGAACATATGGAGAAGAGAACTAGACAGAGATTAACACAATGTTTGTAAAGTCTCACCACACATTGTATGTAGAACAAATTTGAAAAATGAAGTACATGACATCATCAAAGCATATGCTCACTCAATAATCCACTATGAAGCAATATGTGCACTCCAAACAGAATGGCGTTTTCAATGGAAGAAAGAATTTTTTTTTTCAAATGTGTTCTACATACAAAGTTAAGTGTGACTTGACAAACATACTGTACTATTGGGAGGCATGGAGGTAGCTGCAGGAAATAGCAAACGATAGGACAGCTTGGTGGTTTAGTTGAGGGCTTTTGTCCAAATGGTGGACAGTGGGCAGAAATGAAACCCATCAAACCATCAGGGTGGAGGTCAGTATGACCAGGTGGATACGAGTGCTTGCTCAACTCCCGGTGTGCTGATGCCGAGGCAGCGGGTTCAACCCTTACACTGGTCAGGTGGACTAAAATGTTGACTTCTCGTTCTTGATTTGGGATGTAAATTACAAGTACCTCAGAAGTCAGAGTGGGTGCATCTGATGGCAAGGGACACTGGTATTAGGGAAAGCTAACCCATACACAAAAATCAGTCCGGTGCACTGGAATTCGTATCACATGTATCGAATTCAAAGCGAGTGAGCGAAAAATAAAAAGAAAGAAAACCCACCAGTGTCATAAACGGGCGGTTTAAGAACCCCTGCAACAGACAGATCTCTCCGTAGTGCAAGTGGCTTTAATAAAGCACATTTCTTGACAGTGAAGAAATACCAGACTTGAAAATACAGAATCAATAAAAAGAAAATTGCCATTACCCTAAAAAGTATAACGAAAAACAAAACAACTAAGAAAATTGCAGATTTATCAATAAAAGAAAATATTGGTAAGTGCACGCAAGTGTGACACTAGAGTGCACTGAAGATGGAGTGGAGAAAATAGATTTAAAAAAAAAAAAAAACATGAAATGCCAGTACTACTTGTAAGTGCTTCTGCACTCCCATTAACGAGAAAGAAATCATGACAGTGCAGCAGACACAAGTCTGGGATGTGAATGAAATGATGGATATGACGACATTTCATTTAGTGAGTTAGTGGCACTGTTTCATCAAGCATGTGGCTCAGTGCATCTGATTTCAACAAGAATTTTTCGGGTTTGTTTTCTATAGCGTTGGCTGTCTTCACTCTACCCACAAGGCAGCAGGTTTGTACAGGGTGTTTGTTAAGTCCCATTACACTTTTGTATGTAGAATAAATTTGATGACGTCATCAAAAATGTGCTCCACAGTCCATCTTGAAGCAATATGCAGCAAATGGCTGTCATCTGCTGGAGCAATTCTATGGGGTTTCTTGACGGGAAATGTTTACTAAAATGTACACACAATTGAGGACCTGAAAGAAGTAATCATAATTACTATTCAAGAAATAACAAGACACGTTGCAGAAGGTATTTGACATTATGAAGAGACATGTACAATCATGTCTTTAAGCCGTGGTGGACATTTTCCAACACCTGTTATAATAAATACTTCATGGGTTGCTAATGGACGATTTAAAAAAAAGGAGAGTCTGGCATATGAGGCTATGACCTCCAGCATGAGAATGTTGGTTTTCCATTGGTTAGAAGAGACCACTGCAACACACATTGTCTTCACCATGGACTCAAGGAGTATGCTTAGTAAGGTGGAGAAAGGAATGTTTCGAGTGGAAAGGTTCACCTCGCTTCAGAGGTCACAGATTGTAAGAATTGTACTGATATTTTGCCCCGGCGGGGGGAATGAACAGGGACATAGGGAATGTACCTCTTGGTGGCAGATTACTTATGAACAAGGGTGAGGTGGTCGTGAGCATGTGGAGAAGGTGGGGGAACAGATGGAGAGCAGCAGAGAGGAAACAATTGAAAGAACACAGCTGAGGGGAAATGATGGATGTAACACAGCTGAGGGGAAATGATGGATGTAACACAGCTGAGGGGAAATGATGGATAGAACACAGCAGAGGGAAAATGATGGATATATAACTCAGCAGAGGGGAAACAGATATAATTTTGGCTTATTTAATTTTACACAGCCATACCGTTTTAATTAATCTGCTACTTATTTATTACTTCCACAGCAATAGGCCCACATTTAAACCAAGCCACAGACATTGCAATATGGAACTGTAGCACTCATGTCATGCAGATACATAGAACCCATCTCATATTGTAGATCATTGCAGAATGCTATCACTTCTCTATGTCTGCCAATGCCTCACCTACCATTGATTGATTGATTGATTGATTGATTTAGGAATCGACATCACAGCATTCGGGGCATTCCCATAAGTGCTCCGTCCCCATCCTCAGCAGCCAGCCTACCATTGATATTTCCAGTTATCACAATATTTGTCCAGTGCCTCTCTTCTCATCACATGACCAATCAACACTATCTCCTTCTTATATTTTATATACAATATTGTACTCTGATTAACCTTCTCCAGGCACTTACTGCTAGACTTAACATTGCGAGAGTATTTCCGTTCCTATAAGAAGATAATATGTATAGACTAGTTACCTTCATGTCAAGCCATCCAGATATTTACTTCTCTGCCTTCCCCTTGTTCTTTTCCCCTCAATCTTGCCAGTTGTCACCAAGTTCTCTAGTTTATTTCTTCTTATACCACGTCCACAAAATTAGCTATATCCCAGCTCACACATCTTCAACAACACTGCCAGTTGATGCCTTGGGTGTGTTCTCTGCTTAGCTGTGATGTGAATGCTCAATGAATCACACCTGGAGGTTGTCAGTGTAAATACAACACAAGCTAACTAGAAAACTTGCCAAAACCTGCCAGTAGTGACACAGTTTTCACTACCTGCCAAGTCAGCTGGTCTCCTATGGCTCTGCTAATATTACACCCTTTTCCCCCAACCAACAACTTGTGGCAGCTACCAGTTCTGCTGACATACCCCAGATTCCTGCCAACACAACAGTCTGGGCTTAATTCCCAAGGCAGAAAAAAGTAATACTGGTGTCTTGGTAAACATTCTGAGGCTGGGGTAGGGGACATCAGTGGAAAGTAATACTGGCTTGTCTTCACAAACATTACTGAGGCTGGGGTAGTGAATTCCCAGGACGGGGGAAAGTAATACTGGTTTATCTTTACAAACATTACTGAAGCTGGGGTAGTGAATTCCCAGGACAGGGGAAAGTAATACTGGCTTGTCTTCACAAACATTACTGAGGCTGGGGTAGTGAATTCCCAGGACAGGGGAAAGTAATACTGGTTTATCTTTACAAACATTACTGAAGCTGGGGTAGTGAATTCCCAGGACAGGGGAAAGTAATACTGGCTTGTCTTCACAAATATTACTGAGGCTGGGGTAGTGAATTCCCAGGACAGGGGAAAGTAATACTGGCTTGTCTTCACAAACATTACTGAGGCTGGGGTAGTGAATTCCCAGGACAGGGGAAAGTAATACTGGCTTGTCTTTACAAACATTATTGAAGCTGGGGTAGTGAATTCCCAGGACAGGGGAAATTATTACTGGCTTGACTCGATAAACATTATTGAGGCTGGAGTTGTGTATTGAAGACTCAAAGATTTATCTGCTCCGTGAGTAAAAGGTAAAGAACTAGAATTAATAGAAAAACAACAGAAAGAGATGAAAACCGTGAAATGATTAGAGAAATAAAATGTAGACAATATTGTTTTGGCACGCTATAGTGAAAAATTAACTTGAAAACTAATTGAGAACTGGCAAATTTATGGGGAAGTGAAATAACAGGGGAAGGCAAAGATATAAATACCTGTGTAGCTTGGCCATGTGGCATAACCAGGACAATAAACAAAAGCCTTAAAAGTCGAGATGATCAACTTCATTGCACCAGGTTTTATCACATACAGCTCGGTCTCTTTCCACAAGGCGACCTGCTGAAAGCATCGCACAAAGCATGGACTCTGCAGCTGCAGCGATGACCCCCATGAGTCTCCGAGAAAAATGCACTCGTTAACCAAAGGACGTAGCCCGGAATCAAACCCACAACCTTCGGAGCAAGAACTTCGCCACAGAGACTCCCAATCAGGACAGGACAATAACACAGGCCTAATCTGAGACTGGTGATTGTGTGAGGTGAATCATAACCGGCCACGCATATCAGCATGACATATGATGAAAGACTGTAGACTTATGACATATCAGCATGACATATGATGAAAGACTGTAGACTTATGACATATCAGCATGACATATGATGAAAGACTGTAGACTTATGACATATCAGCATGACATATGATGAAAGACTGTAGACTTATGACATATCAGCATGACATATGATGAAAGACTGTAGACTTATGACATATCAGCATGACATATGATGAAAGACTGTAGACTTATGACATATCAGCATGACATATGATGAAAGACTGTAGACTTATGACATATCAGCATGACACATGATGAAAGACTGTAGACTTATGCAAGACTAGATATATGAAAGACTGCAGGTATATGAAAGACTATAGATATAAGAAAGACTTAAACAATTTTAGTTGCATATCCTTTACAGGATGTTGCAGTCAACCCAAGAATTCTTTGGCTGTTTGTGATGTTGTGGCAAGTGTACGTATAGTAGTTTGCCATTGCTTTCTAAACGACTAAGCTATGCAAAATGAATAGGAACTTCATAAGCCCTCTTTCAATAGTTTAAACAGCTGATATTCCATAAGGTTGCCTGTTGTCACTGTTACTATTCGTCTGGCATCAGCAACAAAGGCACCCAATCGGACACACAGAGAAAGCACATACCAATTAAACATATTAAGCAGTTTCTGAAACATTGGAATTATTTCTATGCAAATTTCTCGGCTATTAACGCAACCAAAAATTGTGGGGTTGGCATTCATTGAAAATAAATAATGGTATACATTCTGCCGTTACATTTTAAGTGCAATTTTCCTGTGGTAATAAATGAATGTCAGTCATGACCAATTCACTATCACAAAAGAAAACTGGGGCTTTTGAACTTAAATGTTACAGAAAAGTTCTTTGAATATCGTGGACCAAGAAGAGAAATGCAGACATTTTAGAAGATCTGAATATCGACGTAAACCAGCTCAAATGCAGCATGTCTAAAAAAAAAAAAAAACATACATCATCCATATTAAATATTACAGTCGGTTAGTTAGTTAGTTAGTCAACAGATCATCCTCATTGCACATCGAACCATTCAGTCCATAACGACACCAGTTCTGTTTTGGTTTACCAATCTTCTTTGGCTTCCTGCGTAGTGTTTTTGTTTGGCCACACCTCTTTTAATTTGCTGTTCTTGCAGTCTGACCATGGTTGTAGATTTTTAACAGTTATGGAAGGCGTGGTTCATGGAAGTAGAGGCAGGAGTCAAACAACACTGCAGACGCCTTTGGCATGGTAGTACAGGAGAACCAGCCAAGGATCAAGAGTCCTTTCAGCAGATCGCAATGAGAGCTGCGTTCTGTAAAGACCTGCTACATGATCATGATAATACTGAAGAGCATTTTTTTGGCATTTGTTTGCTTTGAACACGTATAGTCCCTACATGCTGTCACGAGCGCCATGAGTTAACCAGATAATAATACCGACGTTTGCGTGGCGTATATTTTCTAGGCCATAACAGTTGTACTAACAGAGTAAACACAGCTGCACAGGTTACATCGTGTCAGCCCATAAACACATTTGGTGGTGAGTGAGAAGGAATGGATACATCGAGTTGGCAGTTCATTAACAGTTAGAATCACATATGATTGTCGGCTTAGGATATGGAATGGTTCCGTTTGTCATCTATACTGCCGGACATCAGACGGAAATGGCTGCTGGGATTGTCACCACGGAACAGAAGATTGACAGTTTATCAACAGGTCGGAAGTGCCCGACTAGGGAGAAAACAGTGCATCTGTCAATTCTTGGTTTCCGGCACATCGAGAGGATTGACGGGGTTATTTGCAACTCTTTGTTGTAACTCGACAGAAACTCGCTGGCTTGTTTGAGAATCTAAACTATTACTGACAACTTTGACAGGACTAAAGCCAGGAAAATGGATTCTTGACAAGGGATGATCTGCCACGGTGCCACCTGTGTGGGGGCATAAAGGATAACGTCACGTGGCCAACTTTGGTAGTTTGCCATATAAACCCGAGTTGGGATCAACTAGGGGGGACTTGAAAAATGCTCTAGTCAGAGTGCCAGGGCACTGCAGTGCTTAGTGGAAATAATATCTACCGTGTGTTAATTAGTGACTTAATTTTGCACGTGCCTATAATGGCAGATGTAGATATGATTGATAGGACTGCAGTAGTGCCATTTAAGGTATAACCTATTATAATATATTCGTTATAATTACTTTAGGCAGTAGCCTTGTTAAACTATAGTGTGATGATTAGCACTGTTAGTGGAATCTAGCTAGAGTAGTGAAGTGATACTTGGCTCTGTTAGCTAAAATAGATTAGTGAAGTGTTGATAAGCTTTACTAGTTGAGAATTGAGTAATGAGGGATAATTGGGATCTTCCCGTAGGTGTCCCTGGTGGGCGGGGTTCCGCATTCTGGTTGCTGATTTTTTCTTTGTCATAGCCTGATTCGGCTCTAGGTGGGTAGCTAATCTGCTCTGTGACTAAGTCTAGTTAGCTAAAGATCATTAAGCAAGGTGATAGGCTTACACTCAGCCGAAGGGATCAGTGACTAGTACTATCACCAGATGTGTTGTTTCTATCCTAGGTTCCCTACCAGATCCAAGGAAACTCTACAAGTTTTGGGAAAGAATTAAAAAACCCATTCTGAAGAACACCAGTTCAAGAGTCAATAAAGTTGCATACAGAAACGTAACTTACGCTAGAAGGAAATTGATTCATCAAAGAGAGTGATGCATACTGATGCACCACACAGCATCAGACAGTAGTAACGAACCGAGAACCGGCTAAGAGTACCTAGTGTTAGTACAGTAACCATTAACATTAGTAATTAGCACTTATGGACTGAATGGTTCGATGTGCAACGAGGATGATCTGTCGACTAACTAACTAACTAACTAACTGCGTACACACTACAAAAGACTTGTGCAGTTTGTTAAGGAACGTTAGGAACGGACATTGTGTAGAGTGCAACCGGTCCATGATTAACTGTTAATACCACCGGTGTCTATTTTGGATGTTCATGAAATTGGATTACCAGAGGTCTACAGAGGCAAAGCAGTATCCGGCAAGATGGTTTCGGCAACGGGTGAGAAGTACATGTTCTGACGTACCGTGCTGGGGTCTATCTTTGCTGGGATCAGCTGACTGGGTTGCTGTCTGAGAGTCAGAGTCTACACACTTTATAGAACACGTCACACATTTTCTTCACATACACGTCTCATATACGTTACACTTTTATTTTAATAAATTACTCTTTATTAATTTCTAGAAGCAAGAGTTGTTGAGTATGTTGCGTTGGGGAAGTATGAGAAGGGGGCATAGTACGACAGTGTGAGAGTGATAGGAAAAGGTGTCCATAGGCTGATGGAGTGTGTTGGACGGAAGCTGGTGGATTCTCCAGAATATTGAGAGGAAAAAAAATATTATAATGTGGGTGTCGGACTCTCCTCACTCCAGGGACGACACTTTAAAGGAGGACACGACATTATTGGGGGCTCGTAAACGTGATCTTTGGACAGCGGGATCTCTCGTAAACGTGATCTTTGGACAGCGGGATCTCTCGTAAACGGGATCTTTGGACAGCGGGATCTCCCGTAAACGGAATCCTTGGACAGCGAGATCTCCTGCAAGCAGGAACCTTTGACAGTGGGATCTTCTGACAACGGGGTCTTTTGACACGGGATCCTTAGTTATAAGAGGGAGATATCATTTTGGAGAATCCAGCTAGAGTGAATGTGGATAGGGGTTAGGACTAATATCTTACCTGTTCACACTTCACACGTCTGCATAGGTCTGTGGTCCTGATTCTACTCTTGTCACTGCGTGAATGTGCTGTGTGTGGTAATATCTAGATTTATAGTACTTGTTCATATATCTGTATAGTAATTTGCAGTTATATTGTACTAGACCTGCTAGCTTACCTCTCTGTATAATGGCCACCCCTAAACTAACCACGTTAGAATTAAAGGCAAAGGGGGAAGAAATGGGATTGGCGGGGTCTGCTCTAACGGATTACATACAGGAAGTGGAGAGAGAGTATCGTCAAGCAGAACGGGAAGATCGAAAGGCCGAGTTGGAATTGAGAAGGATGGAATTGGAAGCTGAGCAAGCAGCTAGGAAATTGGAAGCTGAGCAAGCAGCTAGGAAATTTGAAGCTGAGCAAGCAGCTAGGAAATTAGAAGCTGAACAGGAAGCACAGAAAAGGGAGCACGAGTACCGGATGAGGGAACTCGAGTTGAAGAGTCAATCTAATGGAGAAACTGAGGGAGCAGTTGGAGGTTCCTCCATCCCAGGATCAACACCAGTAGGTGGACATGGGTACCATGCTATGAAGTTTCCTTTAGCGGTCTACGAGGAGGACAAAGAGAAGATTGACCAGTACCTTCAACGCTTCGAGGCTATGTCAGTTGCTATGGGTCTGGAGCGTAACAAATGGAATCTTAAGCTATCCCAGGGATTACGCGGGACCGGGATACGAGGTTTATACTCGCCTGCCACCAGGACATGAGAACAATTATGACGAGTTAAAGACGGCTCTGCTGAAACGATTCGAGGTTACGTCACATACCTACCGGAAAAAATTTCGAGCAGCGAAACGAGAACCGGGAGAGTTGTTTGCCGCCTACAGTTTGCGTCTTAAATCTTATCTCCATAAGTGGATGGATTTGGCTGGGTTCGCACATGACTATGAGAGTCTGGAAGAGCTCATGGTGGTCGACCAGCTGAAGAAGCAAATGTCTAAACCTCTCAGGACGTTCCTGGGAGAACAAGGAGCGGAACGTATTGACCTCGTGAATAAATTAGCAGAACGGTTCGTCGAGGTACATGGGGAGGCAGGGGAAAACCTTTCCACCAACACCAAAAGTCAAGAGAAACATGACAAGAAGAAAGCCAAAAACTCAGGAACCAAAAAGTGGGAACCTTATGTGCAAAAATCAGAGGATAGTTCAGAGAAGAAGAAGGAGGGAAGCAAGAGCACTTCAAGCTCTACACCTAAACGACCGTGGTCGGAGAAGTGGTGTTCAATTTGTAAGTCACCCTCTCACAATACGAGGGACTGCAAATCGAAGGCTAAGAACCCTCACTTTGCAGCATGTCAAGTGACTTCCAAGGAGGTTGTCACGGAAAATGCCAAGGTCAACAAGGAAGCTCGCCACCAGGAGAGCTCATTCAAGTCCGACAATAGAAAATCTAGGACAGGGAAATGGTGCAACCAATGTCAGTCAAACACGCACAATGCTATTGACTGCAGGGGAAAGTCAGGAGACACTCAATTCGTCGTGTGCTCAGGGAAACCTAAGGTGGAGCCCACCGAACAGGTCGAGGCCGAGGAAGAGACTCCAGACCAGGAAAAACCACCTGTAGTGGAATTGGTAGAGGTTAACGGTCGTCAAGTGGAGTGTTTATACGACACAGGACTGGACGGGGAGGCCGTGATTTCTGCGGATCTAGTACATCCAGAACAATTCACAGGTGAAACCTTGGATATACAGCCTGCACAGAAGAGTGCTGTAGTCATGAAGTTGCCCATTGCTAATGTGGAGATTCGGTCACGGTACGTCACCGGCACCATCAAGGCCGCTGTATTGACCGATCCCATTTTTCCAGTCATCCTAGGTTGCCGGTATGTCTTTCTGGGAATGCCCAGGGAGCCAATTCATATGGGAGCAATGCAGACTCGCTCTCAGACGAAAACGGAAGAGGCAGACGCAATTGTGACTAACCCAATGCCGGGGGAGCTACGAACTGCCCAGAGTGAGGATGATACTTTACGTCCTTGCTACAAAAAGCTGCAGAAAAGTGCTGATCCACCCGGACGGGGGCAGTACTACATGAAGAATAGGATACTCTACAGGAGAGCAGGAAGGGGAGACAACCTATACGGTCAGTTGGTCGTCCCGAAAGCTCATCGGTCCCAGATTCTTCATATGGGGCATACCATCTCCTTTAGTGGACACATGGGTATTGCCGCCACCATGCAGCGGATTTCCTGCCACTACTATTGGCCGGGAATGACAGATGATGTGCGTCGGTATGTGAAGTCATGCCCTGAGTGCCAGAGGGTGGCACCGAAACACTGGACAGCACCGGTGATGTTGGGTGAGATGCCCATCATGAACTCTCCTTTCGAGAGGGTAGCCATCGATATCGTGGGTCCACTTCCCAGGACTAGGAAGAGGAACATGTATATACTCACAATGGTGGATTGCTGTACAATGTGGGGTGAAGGCTATACCGTTGACCACGATTGACTCGAAAAGAGTGGCGGACGCACTGATGGAGGCCTTTACCAGATTAGGCTTTCCGGATCAAATTCTGACGGATAATGGATCTCAGTTTTGTGGAAAACTCATGGAGGAGGTATTTAGGGTGTTTCACTCTAACCACATACATACCAGCCCTTACCACCCTCAAGCCAATGGACAAGTAGAGCGTTTCAACGGCACGTTGATGACAATGCTCAGGAAACTAGCGCAGGAAAAACCTGATAGGTGGGATGAATATATCCCAGCAGCACTCTTTGCCTATCGGGAAGTTCCTCATGGCTCAACAGGACTACCACCCGCTACGTTGCTGTTTGGTCGTCCAATCAAAGGACCGTTGGAAGCCATGTTGAGGAGTTGGACTGAAGAGGGGACGTCAGAAGAAGTGATCTCATCCTATCAATACGTGGAGGAACTGAAAGAAAAACTCCACAAGGGATGGACTCTGGCAAATCAAAACTTGAAAAAGGCCAGGAAAAGACATGCGGCTTACTACAACCGTAGGTCTAAAGAAAGATCTCTAGAGGTAGGAGATAAAGTCTTGTTGTTACTCCCAACGGGAAACAACAAACTGGAGATAGGTTGGCAAGGACCATTTCCCGTGGAAAGGGTGATATCCAGAACCAACTATCAGATCCGGATCCGGGGAAAGTCGAAGATTTTCCATATCAATCTCTTGCGGAAATACGAAGAGAGACCAGGAGACAAGGCAGCTCACCTCATGGCAATGGCAGTTGCAGTGGAGACAGAAGTGGGAACCAGCGAGGGCAGGGAATATCCCTTGGTACACCAGGAAACCTATAGGGATGTGCAAGTGAACCCTGATCTGACCTCCCAGGAGAGGGAAAGGATAACCCAGGTTCTCAAGTCTCATAAGGAGATACTGACTGATAAACCATGGACGAACGAGGTTGGTTGAGTTCGAGATGACTTTGACCACACAGGAGCCTGTTCGCCAAAAGGTTTACCCAGTGCCATTCTCTAAAGAAAAGGCCCTGGAGGAGGAAATAAAAAAACTGCTGGAGGATGACGTGATTGCACCATCCACATCCCCATACAATGCGGGGGTAGTTTTGTTACGCAAACCAAGTGGAGAACACAGGTTGTGTATAGATTACCGACTGCTGAACAGTCATACACAGTTTCAGGTGGAACCTTTGCCGAATCCAACTCAGTTATTCGCTAGGCTCCATAAGGCTCGGTACTTTTCAAAGGTGGATCTGAGTCGGGGGTACTATCAGATACCAGTCAAACCGGAGATTCGACCACTGTTAGCTTTCAGTACACCCAGTGGACACTACGAATTCAAGGTCATGCCCTTTGGACTCAGCAATGCACCTAGTGTGTTTACACGCATGATGAGGACTTTACTAGATCCGTTACAGGATCCGTCCATCATCTCATTCATGGATGATATTCTGATTTCCAGTGACAGCTTGGATGACCACTTACAATCCTTGGAGAGAGTGTTTAATAGACTCAAGGAAGCAGGGCTTACTGCTCGTCCAACCAAGTGCATGATTGGTTACCAGACTCTGGAATTTCTAGGTCACACCATCACTCCAGGACACATTGTCCCAGAAGAGAAGAACCTGGAGAAAATCAGAAATGCACCAAGGCCAAAAACGAAGAAGGATGTGCGATCTTTTCTCTCGTTGTGTGGGTTCTACCACAAATTTATCCCACATTTCACTGAACTGGGAGCTCCGTTGACGGAAACCTTGAAAAAGGGATTACCGGATCAAATCATTTGGACACCAGAATGTGAGAATGCCTATAGTCAGTTAAAGGAGGCCTTGGTCAGCAAACCTGTATTACAGCTCCCTGACCTTTCCAAACCATTTGTGTTGAGAACGGATGCGAGTGCGATTGGAATTGGAGCCGCTTTGTTACAGGAAGGAAAAGACGATGCTTCGGTTTTGAAACCTGTGGCATACGCAAGTAAGAAACTTCTACAGGCGGAGAGGAATTATTCAACCGTCGAGAGAGAGTGCTTGTCCCTCGTATGGGCAGTGCAAAAATTTCAGCCATATTTGTATGGAGTTAAGTTTCGGGTTCAGTCGGATCATCAGCCCCTGATGTTCCTGGCTACTTCTCAGAAGCTCAACGCACGTTTGATGCGGTGGTCGTTGTTACTTCAACCGTATAATTTCACAGTAGAGTACATTCCTGGGAAGGAGAATGTTGGAGCGGATTTCTTGTCAAGACACCCAGCTCCTGAAGAAGAGGAATGAATCATCTGGATTTAACTCATGGTGGAGAAGAGTGAGATGGACTACTCTCTTAAGAGGGGGCCTATGTCACGAGCGCCATGAGTTAACCAGCTAATAATACCGACGTTTGCGTGGCGTATATTTTCTAGGCCACAACAGTCGTACTAACAGAGTAAACACAGCTGCACAGGTTACATCGTGTCAGCCCATAAACACATTTGGTGGTGAGTGAGAAGGAATGGATACATCGAGTTGGCAGTTCATTAACAGTTAGAATCACATATGATTGTCGGCTTAGGATATGGAATGGTTCCGTTTGTCATCTATACTGCCGGACATCAGACGGAAATGGCTGCTGGGATTGTCACCACGGAACAGAAGATTGACAGTTTATCAACAGGTCGGAAGTGCCCGACTAGGGAGAAAACAGTGCATCTGTCAATTCTTGGTTTCCGGCACATCGAGAGGATTGACGGGGTTATTTGCAACTCTTTGTTGTAACTCGACAGAAACTCGCTGGCTTGTTTGAGAATCTAAACTATTACTGACAACTTTGACAGGACTAAAGCCAGGAAAATGGATTCTTGACAAGGGATGATCTGCCACGGTGCCACCTGTGTGGGGGCATAAAGGATAACGTCACGTGGCCAACTTTGGTAGTTTGCCATATAAACCCGAGTTGGGATCAACTAGGGGGGACTTGAAAAATGCTCTAGTCGGAGTGCCAGGGCACTGCAGTGCTTAGTGGAAATAATATCTACCGTGTGTTAATTAGTGACTTAATTTTGCACGTGCCTATAATGGCAGATGTAGATATGATTGATAGGACTGCAGTAGTGCCATTTAAGGTATAACCTATTATAATATATTCGTTATAATTACTTTAGGCAGTAGCCTTGTTAAACTATAGTGTGATGATTAGCACTGTTAGTGGAAACTAGCTAGAGTAGTGAAGTGATACTTGGCTCTGTTAGCTAAAATAGATTAGTGAAGTGTTGATAAGCTTTACTAGTTGAGAATTGAGTAATGAGGGATAATTGGGATCTTCCCGTAGGTGTCCCTGGTGGGCGGGGTTCCGCATTCTGGTTGCTGATTTTTTCTTTGTCATAGCCTGATTCGGCTCTAGGTGGGTAGCTAATCTGCTCTGTGACTAAGTCTAGTTAGCTAAAGATCATTAAGCAAGGTGATAGGCTTACACTCAGCCGAAGGGATCAGTGACTAGTACTATCACCAGATGTGTTGTTTCTATCCTAGGTTCCCTACCAGATCCAAGGAAACTCTACAAGTTTTGGGAAAGAATTAAAAAACCCATTCTGAAGAACACCAGTTCAAGAGTCAATAAAGTTGCATACAGAAACGTAACTTACGCTAGAAGGAAATTGATTCATCAAAGAGAGTGATGCATACTGATGCACCACACAGCATCAGACAGTAGTAACGAACCGAGAACCGGCTAAGAGTACCTAGTGTTAGTACAGTAACAATTAACATTAGTAATTAGCACTTATGGACTGAATGGTTCGATGTGCAACGAGGATGATCTGTCGACTAACTAACTAACTAACTAACTGCGTACACACTACAAAAGACTTGTGCAGTTTGTTAAGGAACGTTAGGAACGGACATTGTGTAGAGTGCAACCGGTCCATGATTAACTGTTAATACCACCGGTGTCTATTTCGGATGTTCATGAAATTGGATTACCAGAGGTCTACAGAGGCAAAGCAGTATCCGGCAAGATGGTTTCGGCAACGGGTGAGAAGTACATGTTCTGACGTACCGTGCTGTGGTCTATCTTTGCTGGGATCAGCTGACTGGGTTGCTGTCTGAGAGTCAGAGTCTACACACTTTATAGAACACGTCACACATTTTCTTCACATACACGTCTCATATACGTTACACTTTTATTTTAATAAATTACTCTTTATTAATTTCTAGAAGCAAGAGTTGTTGAGTATGTTGCGTTGGGGAAGTATGAGAAGGGGGCATAGTACGACAGTGTGAGAGTGATAGGAAAAGGTGTCCATAGGCTGATGGAGTGTGTTGGACGGAAGCTGGTGGATTCTCCAGAATATTGAGAGGAAAAAAAAAATATTATAATGTGGGTGTCGACTCTCTTCACTCCAGGGACGACACTTTAAAGGAGGACACGACACATGCGCTACAACTTCTAGTGGTTGCCACTATTGGGGAGTGCATTGGACTGATTAGCTTTCTCCATTACTAGTGTCAACCGCCATCAGGCAAATTCACTCCGACTTCAGAGTTTCTTGTAATTTACGTCCCCAAGTCAGGGACAAGAAGTCAACATTTTAGTCCAGCTGACCAGTGTAGGAGTTGAACCCGCCACCTCGGCATCAGCACACTGGAAGTTAAGAGCGAGTATTCTTATTCATTCAGCCATGCCGACCTCCACTGAAAAGGTCAACAAATAGCTTGCTGGACTCTGAAACGGTAGCCAATGCAAGCAGAGAATGCAGCTTCCTTTAACCCTATACAGGGCACAGCGGCCGAAAGCACCCGTACTATGGAACGGGCAAAACCGCCCGTGTCAACTAAGCGTTGTAATAAATTCTTTGCGATTCTTCCGATTGTCAACTCTCATTTTTGCCGACAGCTTGAAAACGTGGCTGCCATTTGCAAGCATTCACTGTAAATTTCATCAGATTTTTACAGTTTTTGTGGTTTTTATGCTTTGTTTTTCAAAATGGATTTTGACGATTCTTCAAGTGATAGCGGAGATTTCGCTGGGTTCAATTTAAGTGACATTGAAGTGCACAAAGTTGACTGAATCAGAGCTAGATATCTATCAGTAATATAAGCGTAAGCAGTTTACACATTTTGGATCTATCTGAGACTTTTAAAACGATTGTCTATCAAACAAATGAGTATGCTAGACAAAAAGATTGAACAGATAAATGATTGAGCATGGGTTCCAACAAATACAAATGAAATGGAGGCAGCATTGGATTATTTATTGCACAGTAGTAAATAATCTAGTTCATTCTTCACTAACAAAAAAAATGTTCACTAACAGCTTAGATTTGATGTTTTCACGAACGTAACCCTAAATCTGACTGACAACCTGAAAAATGTTGCCTGTTCAGAGTTACAAAAAGTAAAAACTGGTGCCCTGTAATGGGTTAAATGGAAACAAGGCAATCAGCTTCTTTTTCAGATTACAGGAAAAATGTACGACATTTTCACAACTTACAGCGACTGCACTAGCCAGGCGGCCTTAATTCCTCAAGCTCAAGAGCCCCTTGCCATACACTGCAAGGTACTATATTGGCAGTAAATAACAGTTTGACACCACAGTTGACCAAATTTCAACTACTTATCACACAAGCTTGGTCAGTGGGTAAACATAAAATCCTGAATGATGTCTCCTAGGGTATCTCATGGGTTATGTTTATTAATCTTTGCAGTTGTTGCAACATGTTCCAGTTTTTGTATTCCCATAACGTGGCCACAAATTGAGACTGCCTCTTTCTTATGTTAGTGATAAGTTGTCTTTGCGACTTAGCCTCCCTCAAATTAGATTGTTCATTTGGGCTGTCCAAGGAATTCTCAGCATTTTTCTATACAACCCCATCTCCAAAACCTACAGAGATTGTTTGCTTACTAATTCAATCTGTCCAGGATTCGCAGCTATATGCTAGAACTGGTTATATGTAACACGCAAGAATTTTTTGTTTCTAACTTCCAATGACAAGAAAGTTTTTTTTCTTTTTGTAGCACTCGCGTTGAACTTGAGCGTAATTCATAACACTACTTCTAGTAGCATTGGACTGAATTCTGCGTGTGGATTAGCTTTCCCTATTACCAGTGTCCCTCGCCATCATCAGGTGAACCTGCTTCGACTTCAGAGGTACTTGTAATTTATCTCCCCAAGTCAAGGACGAGAAGTCAACACTTTAGACCAACTGACCGGTATAGGGGTTGAACCTCCTACCTCAGCATACCAAAAGTTTAAGAACGAGCGCTCTTATCCTTATCTTATGCTGACCTCTACAAGAATTTATTACAATCAAATAAAACCCAAAATAGTGTACAAACACACCTGGACTTGAGTTACAGCTATGGAAGCCTAGGGAGCAATGCTTACTGAAGTTACTGCAAACTACAATTAATATTAATCAGTTGTGGATGAATTCCCAAGGTCTCCTTTAATGATCTAAAGTTGCTCGAGCTCATAATGGGTAGCTTTGATTTCTATCAAAGAAAAGTACCCAGTTCTATCCCACTGTATATTGTTGTGACCTAGTATATATGAAGACATCCTATCATTTCAGTATAAAGTCCTCACACCCCGAAAGAAAGTATAATCTATTTATAATACTAATAGTAATAAGCGTCCTGGGGTTATCTTCGTTAGCACTGCCTGAGAGTAGGTAAGTCAATAAGTATGCTACAATTTACTACAAGTACTAAATAACACAGCCATTGTCTGTTAATTTATAGTATAGTAGTTAAAGTTAGTTGCATATCCTTTACAGGACGTCACAGTCAACCCCAGCAATGTTTGGCTGCTTGTGATCTCTTGGCAAGTTTACGTTCAGTAGTTTGTCAATGCTTTCTAAACGCACCCACACCATTTTATAAAAACCTAAACACAAGATGGTCTGCTGCCAAATTGCCTGCAGCTGTGTTTCGATTGTGGTATGTGGGATTATGAACTATGTCCATAACCTCGCCATATAGCATAGTATTATATCTATATACACCTAACACAGTGACAATGCACACACACAGTTATAGCAAATTCAACCGTGCCGCGACCCAAAATGAAACCGGAAGTGACATACCGCGCCACTCTGGAATTTTCCATTGTGTCCCCAAAATGGCTGCTGTAAAGACCATTCATGCTTACGACGTCATTCATTCATTCAAATATCACATGACAATAACAGACGCCATCTTAGCTTCCGCAGAAAAGGTTAGTCTAATGTTCCGTGTACCAGTGATTGGTTGAAATAACCTTTGTCATTTATATAATTAAAATATATACATAATACAGTACTTAATTTTATTTTCTATGCTGTTCTCATAAGTCCTCGGATATTTTGAGATCTATATTCGAATTCTGCACCCATTTTTACACATATGTGGAAAGTTTCATCGATGATCGTCAATGACTGATGGTAGAAAAAATTATTTCTTCTGACATGTTTCGTCTTTGTGAATGGAAATTCAAGATAGTGGCTGGAGCGAATATCGATCGGCTAGGCTTAAAACGTTCAAATTGAACTACTAAAGTTAAGAGAACACAAGTTTAAAGATTATTAATAAATTATGTGTATACTTTTACTATTTTTTAAAATCTTTTAACATGACGGAACATATTTTTGAAGTCAGTTTTCATGTCCGTCTATGACCCATTTGGCAGCCCGGAGATACCGGACACACTGAAGAGTTCCAAAGTCATGGCAATCATGTCAATATTTTCCCCTGGAGATACCAACACTCATTTGTGAATATCTCCGCTTAGAATTGACATACAGGCACCATTGACGTGCCATTAGATTAGATTTTGGGTTTTCAAGGCCTATCTACCTGTGGTGGTCTCATTAGTAAATACTCAATTTTAAAATCATGATGGAATCTGCTAATAGTTACAACAAAATATTAATAGTTAAAACATTATACATGCTCTGAGCTAGGACACAGAAATGGGAACAATATATCTACTTATACTGGATTACTGGGTTCAACAAACTCAACTGTAAGGTAAACAAAAAACAAACAAAAAATATCCAACATTCCAGGGGAATTTCAGTCAGTTACGTTATGCAATTGCCCACCTTGGTTTAAAAAAATAATTCTGACAAATATTATTAATTATTATTATAAAGATCAGGCGCAAAGTATTGGATATTTAACTATCTGATATCTCGTTCAATTAAATCTTGCGACATTGTACGGACAAACTTAATAATAAATCACAAAACATGACAAATCAAACAACAGATCTCAGACTTCTACGCCGCTACCCGTACCTTCTTCAAGTTCACATCCAAATATAAGAAGCTGTTCTTTAAAAGCATCTCATAATTACGTCTTAACTGGTCATCCCTTAATTTATACATTTGCTATGCCAAAAACTGATTTGTTCTTTTCTTTATGTTGATATTATCACGAAGCTACAAGTTGAGTGACTTCTTTCGTGGACGATGCAATATATAAATAAATTATAATTTAAATTATGATAATGAGAAGAAATGACTATGTCGGGTAAGCGCCAGCCTTTCTTTTCTTGAACTTACACATCATTTTATTTTTAAACATAATAAATACTATCTTTTACACGCTAAACTATTGTTCTATCCCAAGTAATCAAACAGAAATAGCCGTTATACTCACCAGTATAAATGTGCTCATTGATCGTGCAAAGACACAGTTGTAGAAACACTTCTCACTGACTCCACGATAACTCCCGACTACAGGCAAACATGGCGGGCTGTGACGTCACGTGCTGCGGAATGTCGTCTTGTCAGGTTCGCAGGGAAGTTCCACACAAAACTAGTTGACACACGCAATAAATTCACTGGGCTTGATATGCACTCATAGAAGACACGTGGGAGACGATTAAATCAAGGGGATAACTATTTATCAGAACAAAAGAAATCTAAAGATATATGGGGTTTAAATATGTCATCTCGAGATGACGACAGTGCATAAGAATATGTTTAAATAAAACTGTTTATGTCCAATAAAACAGCGGTTTCCAAGATGTGTGCCCTAGCAGTTAGAGAGCCGTGGATGTGCTTAGATTTTTTTCATATTCGTCTGCAAATTACAAATATTTTACATGTGGTGTGGTGATTTCTGTCACGGGCCGACATCGGCCACATTGAGGGTAAAGTTGAGGTTTGAATAACGAGGCCACAAACCATAGGTTTAACAATTCATGGCCAGGCATATTATTTCGCTGCATCTCGTCAGGTACATACTGCAGAATTTACACAACATATGCCTCCGAAGTCAGAGAGTGTCTGCCTGTACGGCGAGGGAACCACCAGTCTGCACACCAATAAGCCAGACATGGGACAACGGATACTCACGCAAACCTCAGGTCCTGTATGACATCACACTGATGTTGGACAACAGGATGTCTTCATCCGACATACAGGACTTCGCGTTGGAGCTCAAGCCAACGAACACAAGCAAGCATAGCAAACAACATAGGAGTAAAATACTAGTAGTAGATAAATCCTTCAAGCTGAAATATACACATGTTCGCACAGTAATGTCAATTGTCTACCACAGTAATTTTAAACTGACTAACATGTCTTTCTGTTTGCACAAAGCTGGCCTTGTGTAGATTAATCATGATGGCTTCAGCAAATTTTAACAAGCGACTATAATGTGTATTAAACAACGCGCGAAAATGGTAACATGACAACTGTCGAACATGTGTATATTTCATTTTCAGCTTGAAGGATGTATCTGTATTTTACGCTATTTGTGTGATCTGCAGTTGTAGGGGACATGTTGCTGATATTGCACATGGAGCACGTCGCCGCTGAATGCATGGGGGCAACTATCGAATGAATAAGACAAGGAAAATGATTGCAGATTAAGCACACACCAGCGTGATAGTAAGATGTGCAAAATGGGACTGTTTTCACAGCACTACTGTGGGCAAACATTTGCAGCAAGAATTGGCCTTACCAGCCACACTCGCCACCGCCATGGATCGTAGTTATTGCCATATGACAGTTATTAAGCCTTTTTGAAGCACAATGTACCAAACTATCGTCTGTCAAGACGGAAAGGTGCCAATGGAGTACCTGGCGAGATGCAGCGAAATATGCCAGGCAATAAATCGTGCAATTTATGGTATGTGTCTTCGTTATTCAAATTCTCTACCGGAAAACATTGTTTTGATTTTCTGAAAGTTGAGGTTTGTGTATTGCGTAGAAAGGTAAATACCCTCTACTTCACCTTAATATTAATCAGTTGTGGATGGAGTCCCCGTGTCTCCTTTCGTGATCTAGAATCACTCTAGCTCATAATGGGTACCTCTGATTTCTATAAACAGAAACGCACCAGTGCAGGTCCGCATGGCCGAATGGATAAGAACGCGTGTTCTTAAACATCCGGTGTGCTGTTACCGAGGTTAGGGGTTCAACCCCTACACTGGACAGCTGGACTAAAATGTTGACCTGTCGTCCTTGACTTGGGGACGTAACTTACAAGTACCTCTGAAGTCGGAGTGGGTTCACCTGTTGGCGAGGGACACTGTTAATAGTGAAAGATAATCCACACGCAAAATTCAGTCCATCACTATAATAAATAGTGTGTACGGACTACGCTTGAGTTCAAAGCGAGTGAGCGCAAAAAAAAAAACGACGTACCCACCCACTTGCTATCCCATTGCATAAAGATACACCTTAGGCGAGCGGGCTGTGTGCTGGTCTTACAGAACTCCGCGCAGGACTTCTGCCTTTCATCATTGTCGTAAACGAAGGATAAATCATAAATGGCCTTCATAGGCCTGAACCGAACTAGCAGGAGCTCTTTGAGTTGGTGGTCCCTGGAGTTGTCACCAGAAACCACGGTATGGGAAAGTCTGTGGCACTCAACAGCTCACCTCAAACCGTTGTTAATGATGTCCATCAAAGGTGTGATCTACCAATTTGACAATTGGGTTGTCATGTCTACCGAGTGTGATTTCTATTACATTACAATTCGATTGAAATGGCCATCGAAAAATAATCCTATCGAATGACAAATCGGTTCACATATCCACCACATGTCTTTTACTTAGCGGAGAAAAAAACCTTGCTCCATATATATGATTCTCAAAATTGAAGAAACAATCATAGCTGTCTTTAATTTGCAACATTAACTGCCCTAATGGCCACTTGTGGTATATTCTTCTTTATTCGTTCTATGTATCTTTTTACGTAGAGGCGCTTTTAACGCAACTGTGATATTTTCGCCTTTTGGCCGACATATCCAACTTCTTTCCCTCATTTGTTAACAGAGTCAGCTCCCTCATAGTTTCGTTGAACGTCCTACGATTTCAAAGTTGTGGTGTCATCTTCGCCCAATCTCTCTTTCCCCCCCCCCCCCCCCCCGCCATCCTCTGGTGATAATCACACCAGGTTCGCCACGACCAGCCGCATGTGTTCCTCTCCATCCTCGGGTGATGCTCCCACTAGATTCGCCAACAGCAGCTGCGTGTATTCCCCTCCATCCTCGAGTGATGCTCACACTAGATTCGTCAAGAGCAGCCTCATGTATTCCCCTCCATCGTCGGGTGATGCTCCCAGCAGACTCGCCAAGAGCAGCCGCATGTATTCCCCTCCATCCTCCGCTGATGCTCCCACCAGACTCGCCAAGAGCAGCCGCATGTATTCCCCTCCATCCTCCACTGATGCTCCCACCAGACTCGCCAAGAGCAGCCGCATGTATTCCCCTCCATCCTCCGCTGATGATCTCACCAGACTCGCTAAAAGTAGTCGCATGTATTCCCCTCCATCCTCCGCTGATGCTCTCACCAGACTCGCCAAGAGCAGCCGCATGTATTCCCCTCCATCCTCCGCTGATGCTCCCACCAGACTCGCCAAGAGCAGCCGCATGTATTCCCCTCCATCCTCCGCTGATGCTCCCACCAGACTCGCCAAGAGCAGCCGCATGTATTCCCCTCCATCCTCCGCTGATGCTCCCACCAGACTCGCCAAGAGCAGCCGCATGTATTCCCCTCCATCCTCCGCTGATGCTCCCACTAGATTCGCCAAGAGCAGCCGCGTGTATTCCCCTCCATCCTCCGCTGATGCTCCCACTAGATTTGCCAAGAGCAGCCGCATGTATTCCCCTCTATCCTCCGCTGATGCTCCCACCAGACTCGCCAAGAGCAGCCGCATGTATTCCCCTCCATCCTCCGCTGATGCTCACACTAGATTTGCCAAGAGCAGCCGCATGTATTCCCCTCCATCCTTGTGTGATGCTCCAACTAGGTTCGCCAAGAGCAGCCGCATGTATTCCCCTCCATCCTCCGCTGATGCTCCAACCAGGCTCGCCAAGAGCAGCCGCATGTATTCCCCTCCATCCTCCGCTGATGCTCCAACCAGACTCGCCAAGAGCAGCCGCATGTATTCCCCTCCATCCTCCGCTGATGCTCCAACCAGGTTCGCCAAGAGCAGCCGCATGTATTCCCCTCCATCCTTGGGTGATGCTCCAACCAGGCTCGCCAAGAGCAGCCGCATGTATTCCCCTCCATCCTCCACTGATGCTCACACTAGGTTCGCCAAGAGCAGCCGCATGTACTCCCCTCCATCCTCCGGTGATGCTCCAACCAGGCTCGCCAAGAGCAGCCGCATGTATTCCCCTCCATCCTCCGCTGATGCTCCCACTAGATTCGCCAAGAGCAGCCGCATGTATTCCCCTCCATCCTTGGGTGATGCTCCAACCAGGCTCGCCAAGAGCAGCCGCATGTATTCCCCTCCATCCTTGGGTGATGCTCCAACCAGGCTCGCCAAGAGCAGCCGCATGTATTCCCCTCCATCCTCCGCTGATGCTCACACTAGATTTGCCAAGAGCAGCCGCATGTATTCCCCTCCATCCTCCGCTGATGCTCCAACCAGACTCGCCAAGAGCAGCCGCATGTATTCCCCTCCATCCTCCGCTGATGCTCCAACCAGGCTCGCCAAGAGCAGCCGCATGTATTCCCCTCCATCCTCCGCTGATGCTCCAACCAGGCTCGCCAAGAGCAGCCGCATGTATTCCCCTCCATCCTCTGCTGATGCTCCCACTAGATTCGCCAAGAGCAGCCGCATGTATTCCCCTCCATCCTTGGGTGATGCTCCAACCAGGCTCGCCAAGAGCAGCCGCATGTATTCCCCTCCATCCTTGGGTGATGCTCTAACCAGGCTCGCCAAGAGCAGCCGCATGTATTCCCCTCCATCCTCCGCTGATGCTCCCACTAGATTCGCCAAGAGCAGCCGCATGTATTCCCCTCCATCCTTGGGTGATGCTCCCACTAGATTTGCCAAGAGCTGCCGCATGTATTCCCCTCCATCCTTGGGTGATGCTCCAACCAGGCTCGCCAAGAGCTGCCGCATGTATTCCCCTCCATCCTCCGCTGATGCTCCAACCAGACTCGCCAAGAGCTGCCGCATGTATTCCCCTCCATCCTCCGCTGATGCTCCAACCAGACTCGCCAAGAGCTGCCGCATGTATTCCCCTCCATCCTCCGCTGATGCTCCAACCAGACTCGCCAAGAGCTGCCGCATGTATTCCCCTCCATCCTCCGCTGATGCTCCAACCAGACTCGCCAAGAGCTGCCGCATGTATTCCCCTCCATCCTCCGCTGATGCTCCAACCAGACTCGCCAAGAGCTGCCGCATGTATTCCCCTCCATCCTCCGCTGATGCTCCAACCAGACTCGCCAAGAGCTGCCGCATGTATTCCCCTCCATCCTCCGCTGATGCTCCAACCAGACTCGCCAAGAGCTGCCGCATGTATTCCCCTCCATCCTCCGCTGATGCTCCAACCAGACTCGCCAAGAGCTGCCGCATGTATTCCCCTCCATCCTTGGGTGATGCTCCCACTAGATTTGCCAAGAGCTGCCGCATGTATTCCCCTCCATCCTCCGCTGATGCTCACACTAGATTTGCCAAGAGCAGCCGCATGTATTCCCCTCCATCCTTGGGTGATGCTCCCACTAGATTTGCCAAGAGCTGCCGCATGTATTCCCCTCCATCCTCCGCTGATGCTCACACTAGATTTGCCAAGAGCAGCCGCATGTATTCCCCTCCATCCTTGGGTGATGCTCCAACCAGGCTCGCCAAGAGCTGCCGCATGTATTCCCCTCCATCCTCCGCTGATGCTCCAACCAGGCTCGCCAAGAGCTGCCGCATGTATTCCCCTCCATCCTCCGCTGATGCTCCAACCAGACTCGCCAAGAGCAGCCGCATGTATTCCCCTCCATCCTCCGGTGAAGCTCCAACCAGGCTCGCCAAGAGCAGCCGCATGTATTCCCCTCCATCCTTGGGTGATGCTCCAACCAGGCTCGCCAAGAGCAGCCGCATGTATTCCCCTCCATCCTTGGGTGATGCTCCAACCAGGCTCGCCAAGAGCTGCCGCATGTATTCCCCTCCATCCTTGTGTGATGCTCCAACTAGGTTCGCCAAGAGCAGCCGCATGTATTCCGGTGGGACTTCAAGGGAAGCCACTCCCCGCCATCAAATGAAGCTTTCATTAATACAGAACCGGTACATGAAACACAGCGGTGACCGATTTGGCAGCAGACCGTGTTACGCTGGTTTTAACGTGTTGGTATGAGAGCCGGTCGTTCAGAATGTAGTGGCAAACTACTGAACGTAAAAAACTTGCCAAGACATCAACAACGACTGCAACGTCCTGCAAACTTTAAAAAAAACACCAAAACATGATGCTCTAGTACTGGGCTCACCAAAGGAATCGTACAATCATCCACATGGCTGCGTAGTCTCACTTCATTATTTAGAGGTCAGCCTTGTCGAATGGGTAAGATCTGCCTATTTTATAGTGTTGATATATCCTTCGGTAACGACTCTTCTCATATCCTCCACATTTCTCATACTTTCTATATATGGGCGGGGGTGGGGTGGGGAGCTGAAGACATTACATCATTGTCAGTTTTTATGGATCTTGTTGTTCCCAATATATGTTATTTACAAGTCTAAGATCTTTCCCATCACTTTTGAAATCTGCAAGCATCTTTATTTTGTCTACGTGTCTTACTCTGTGGAAAGCCTTTTTCTATTCCATGACGCAACATGATTTCCTAGGTTTCTTCTTGCTGTAGCCATACTGGCCGGCTACCCTTGCAATTATCTCCATAAAGACAAGTCCTGTATGACATCACACTGATGTTGGACAATAGGATGTCTTCATCCGACACACAGGATTTCACGCTGGAGTTCACAGCCAGCGAACACAAGCAAGCAAGCAAGCAAACATCTCCATAAAGAGATCCTCTGCCAACCATCGCGACATTTAGACTATAATCAACAACTATCTTGTCGGCAGTTTTGAAGCTCAGTCTACCACCTGCTTTCACGGTTTCACGTTACCCAGCTATTCCACCTTGCCAAAGGGTGTCCGGTAGACTAGCATAGAAGGAGGCGCCTGACTTCTCCTTTGATTGTGGATACACCCCTCCCCCTTTACAGCCATTACCAGCTTAGGCCTAATCCCAGCCAATCCATATGTGCTGTGCCGAATCATGACATGATTACATCCTAACAGACCTCTGTCTATGCTGATTACGTCATACTATATATATCTTGCACGTGTGAATTTCCAGTCCGGTATTGCAATATCAGCCGGCTTCCTGGCCTAGAGGTTAGCGACTTTTCTCCGTAATCTCGTATACTCTCGTAAGGTAACGTGACGACGGTGAGAATCAGCAGTGGTTCGAATCGCGTCTGTAACTTACGGGGTATGTGAGCCGGCCTGCTCAGAAAGCAATGGCAAACTACTGAGCGTAATCTTGCCAAGAAATCAACAATAGCTGAAAGATGCTGATGTTGACAGCAATGTCCTGTAAAGGATATGCAAACAATTTTTTTATTGAAAAATCTGCAGGCTTCTGAGCTTGAGATGGAAAAGAAAGCTTCGGAACAGAGACCCTTTGTAGTACTGTGGTATTGGGTTGTGAGGAGTCTACACTAACCTCACTTTGATAGATATAATCCTGTTTAGACAACTTGATCGCAATGCACCGGCCTTAAGAGTTGAACTCATAGTATTTCAGAGGGATTGCAAGAAATCAACAAATGGTCAAAACACAGTATTTCAGGAGATTCTCAACAAATAAACCATCCATGAACAACGTATTCGTTTTCAATTTATTGCAGTCAACATTTTATTAAAAAGCACTTGCACTTTGTGTTTAAATCGTTGGCATAAAGCTTAAAAGGAAATAAAAGAATATCAAATTGTCATAAGTACACGCACCAGCAACAATGATAAACGGAAGAAACTGAAATATTTTATAACATTTTTCAAAATACCGTTGAAAATATTTGTAAACCTGGCATAGTAATAATGGAAGATTAAAGTGAGAATTGAAAAAAAAAAAAGAAGCCGTATCCGTTTAATTTTCTGAAAATATCATTAGGGATGTCAGAGAAATTATTGACAAGGAAGAATATGATTCCTTTGTAATCTGTGGAGTAAAACACCGATTTCTTTTTCGCTGGCTGTTGTAGATGACTGAGCACGTATGGGAATATCCTGAGTGCTGTGATGTTGGTTCTTGATTCAACTCAACTCAACCCATGTATATATCAATGTCGAGAAATGTCAGAAAATGAGCAGTTTTTGAATTGATCGGTTCTCTGCTGGTGTGTCGTGGAATACTGAGAGTTAATGATTCCCAGATAGACGACTGTATACACCGACTAACCAGGTAGAAGAAGGGTTAACAAACGAAGCAGTAAGGGTAACCAACAACGGAGTGACCAGGCGCATGTGTTTATAGGTCAAGACACAGAAGGGGCCGCCAACAGCACAGGTAACCTGTCGCGTGGAAAAATTGGTTTGCGACAAAGGCAGGCAGCATTATTGGACAGCATATTGCGGTCTGGATGTATGAATAACGGAAAAGTTTCAGATCTGTAATTTTCCACTAACGGTGATAATGAAGTATGGACTTGAGGTGTCAAGCAAGGTCAAGGACTATGCGGCAAAAATGACCTATAAAGAGTGTCCACTTCTTTGTGGGAGTTTAGTGTGTGTTCCAAACTGAACTGAAGGAGATATGTTCCTGAGTGGGAATAGAAATACACGTCCCTAATGATGGAAAGAGGGGATAGTAGTGTGTTATTCGCTAAGTGTTTTTCGATTCCAGGAACATAGATGCCTAAATAAGGTATTAATATATTAGAGTATAGTTTTAGCATAGGAATATAGATGTGCGTGAAGTGCATTTAACATTGCTTTCTATTAGTAGGAATAGTATAGACGTTAGGTGAATCTTCTATCCTATGTCAGAGTGGGTTTTTTCGGAAGCCTTTTCATTTCGGCTGGAGGAAAAGACACTCACATAGGAGAGAAGAGGAAGCAGACACAGATCTCATTATTAAATGTATATCACACAGGTTCCCATACCAGTGCGAGACTTATCAACTAAGATATAACACAGATGGCTGTGGTCAAGATCACTCAGTGTTGATAACCCACAAGAAAGCACTTTAAAGTAATAAAGCACGACACTTGTGCATAAGAAAGGAAAGAAAAGAAGTGTCATCGTAATAAGTCAGGAGGACAGAGAACGGAAAATAGAGATCATACAAACTAAAAAAAAAAAAAAAGACTCAAATGACTCAGTATCGAAGAGTTGCAAGGTGCATACCAAATGCCTATACCAATTACGAACTATCCAGTGTAGAACTTTTACAGGACAAAAATAGAGAATACTAGAAACTCGATGTGTTTTCCAGGATGGAATTAAGAACGCTATAAGAAAGCAACGAACATTCAGTTTAAGCTGACAGCATATAGTGATCGGTTTAAGTACATTGATACAGTGGTGAACATTTTTCATTACAAAAAAAAAACGGATATATCTACAGACTCAAGCAGACGGAGCATTCAGGGTGAGACCGTTCTGTTGTATCTATGTACCGTCCTGTACTTTAGCCGAGAGAAGAGACGAGAGAAGACACGGGAGACTATCTATCAACATCTTATCTGGCAGACACACTAGAAGAACATACCAACTACATAGACAATATCCATACATACACCAGACATAGTTTTTATTAATAAATCTTTTATTTATTGTTGAAAGGAACTGTTGTCTGAGTATGTGTTGAGAGAATAACAGAGAGAGTGAAAGAAATAGATATATGGAAGGGAAGACAGAAGAGAGGAGTGTAGACCAAAGTCAGTCAATAATCCCAACAGATAATAAGTTTAAAGATGTGCTTGTTGATTCCAACTCCTCTCGGGAAAATAACAGGACATAATTGGTGGAGCGAGCGGGATACATACATAATACCCATATGACCTGAAGGCATAACATGGCATATGCATAGAGGGGTACCTTGCATATTGGCACAGGCATAGCGGAGTACCTGCATGTTGGGACATACTGATTGGAATAAATAGAAGTATATATTGATGACTTTTAATGGAAGTACGTCCATTGGATATATGGTGCCATTACATTTATGGTAGAAACATTTCATTAACGCTGGTGACTTTACAGTGAGAAAGTTCCAGACAGGGTGAATGTGGATAGGTGGTAAGACACATTACATACCTAGTCACACGGTCACACGTCTACATAAGTCTTTATCCTATATCTCCTCTTGTGGATGAGAGAGTGGTTGTGATGTACTGTGTGGTGTTGTAGAGTTATAATATTAGATAGACATAGATAAATGATATAGGTTCTAGGTGGAATATAATTGTATAGTGAGTACTTCTTTACTGCCTTGAGGTGTCTTTACTCAACGTGCTGACTTACCTGCTTTAACTATGGCCACTCCCTAAACTAACTACAGCCGAACTGAGGGCAAACGGAGAGGCAATTGGGTTAGGCTGGTTCAGAGCTTAACTGATTACATACAGGAAAGAGAGCGAGAGATTTCGTCAAGCGGAAAGGGAGGAGCGGAAGGCCCAGTTGGAAGCAGAAGAAGCCCACAAGATAAGGGAACATGAATACCGCATGCGAGAACTGGAGCTCAAGACACAAACTAAGGGTGAAATAGATGCAGCAGAAGGAAGTTCATCTTCACCTGGGGCAACCCACATGATTGGACAGGGTTACCATGCCATGAAGTTTCCCTTGGCGGTCTTTGATGAAAGTAAAGAGAAGATATACCAGTTTTTGGATCGGTTCGAGGCTATGGCAGTCGCTATGGGACTGGAGAGAACCAGATGGGCTCTTAAATTATCCCAGGCTTTACGTGGTTCAGGGTACGAGGTCTACACACGCCTACCACCAGGACAGGAAAATCAGTACGAGGAATTAAAAGCCGCTTTGATGAAACATTATGAAGTCACAGCACAAACGTATAGGAAGAAGTTTAGATCGTCTAGACGAGAGCCGGGAGAACTATTCGCCGCCTACAGTCTAAGGCTGAAATCCTATCTCCAGAAATGGATGGACTTGGCAGAATTCAAGAGGGATTATGAGAGTCTCGAAGAGATGATGGTGGTCGACCAGATGCGAAAGCAAATGTCGAAACCTCTCAGAACCTTCTTGGGAGAACAAGGGGCGGAACGGATTGATGTTGTGAATAAGCTGGCGGAAAGGTTCGTGGAAGTACATGGTGAAACTGAGGAACTAAGTACACAAACCAAAGGTCAGGAGAAACCAGAGAAAAAGAAACCTAAAAACTGGGAAGGAGAAAAAGTGGAACCTTATATAAAGCACACAGAGGAGAGTTCAGAGAAGGTGAAGGTAGGAAACCAGAGCACCTCGAATTCTCAAGCGAAACGACAGTGGTCTGAGAGGTGGTGTTCATTCTGCAAGGTACCATCTCATAACACGAAGGACTGCAGATCGAAACCTAAAAGTTCTTACTTCGCAGCATGCAAAGTGATTCCTACATCGGTGATCACAGACAAGGCTGAGGTCGGCGAAGGAGAAAGGAACAAAAAGGACACACGGAAACCTAGGAAGGGAACAGGGTGCACACACTGCCAGTCGATAACACATAATACTGTGGACTGCAGATGCAAGGCAAACGACGCCAATTGCATAACCAACCTCGAGGAATTAAAAGAGGAAGGCAAGGAAACGGTCAAGGAGATGAAAGGCACTCAGGACCAAGAGAGACCACCTGTGGTTGAACTGATTGAAGTAAATGGCCAACAGGTTGCTTGTCTCTACGATACCGGTTTGGATGGGGAAGCGGTGGTGGACGCCAGCTTGGTAAGCCCAGACCAACTTACAGGGGAGACCATAGAAATACAGCCGGCAATGAGGAGTGCTGTTACCATGACGCTGCCAATCGCCAAGGTGGAGATTAAATCCAGGTACGTCACGGGCATTATTCCAGCTGCTGTATTATCTGACTCCTTATTTCCCATGATCATTGGCACGAAATATGTCTTTTTGGGGATGCCCAAACAGCCAGCCCAAAAGGGAACAGTAGTCAGTGGATCTCAAGGGAAGGAAAAAGAGGCAGAGACACTATGCGACAACTCAGGGATAGGAGAATTGCATACTGCCCAGAGGAAGGATACTACGTTGCATCCTTGCTACAGGAAGCTGCAAAGAAGTGCTGAGCCACCAGAACGGGGACAGTACTTTCTGAAGAATCAACTACTCTATCGGAGAGCTGGGAGGGGAGATAACCTGCACGAGCAGTGGGTGGTTCCAGAGACCCACCGTCCTCACATTCTTCAGAGTGGACACATCATAGGCGAGAATCGACATATGGGTGTCAGAGAGACCTTGCAGCAAATTTCCGGCCATTATTGCTGGCCAGGAATGACCGGAGATGTACGCCGGTGGTTGAAGTCTTGTTCGGAGTGCCAGAAAGCACCACCCAACAAGCGAATTAAGAGGAAACTAGCTCTTAAAGTGGAAGACAAAGTGGAAGTGTGGAGTCCAGCAGAGACCAATATACTCCAAGTAGGATGGAAAGGACCTTATCCTGTGGAAAAGGTGGTGTCCAAGAACATCTACAAAATACGGATCGGGGAAGAGAAGAAAAATCTCCCTAGACATCTCATTAGGAAATATGAAGAGAGATCCGGGAGCAAAGCTTCGCACTTTATGGTGATGGCAGCCATTGGGACAAAGGTTACCAGTCCAGACGAAGACCAGAGATCGCCAGTACAACATAGGAGGGCCTATGGGACAGTACGTGATAGGTCAGATTTACCCAACGACAGGAGGAGGGAAATCACAAGTCATGGGAAAGGACAAGAGTGAAAGTTTCACCGGTAACCAAGTTCAGAAGGGGTCGGTAACGTCGGGAAAAGCGAGAATTACCCAGGACTCCAACCGAAGATTGGCTGACCAGATACAATATCGCCCAAGATGGTCCTGGAAGCAAAAGTCCAGGAGATTTGGGAAAGACGACTCGGTCCATCGAGGACGAGGTGGAACATCCCCAGAGGCAAAGCCGGGGGAAACCAAGAGGACATGGAAGCAGTGTTACAATCAGGATGGGACAATCCGTCTGTATTGTGAGCCGTCGCTGACGCAAGTCGAAAGTAGGTCGACCGGACGTACAGGAGCGAGGAGCCAACACTAGTTTCAGTCGTGAGTAGTATAGTAGGGTGTCAATTAGAGCGCCTACTGGATAATGAGGTGAGCCATGTGAGGATCCAATCATATCATCAACACGTGATGGTCATAGCTACTTTCGCAGAAGCTCAACGCACGGTGGATGTGATGGACGTTGTTGCTGCAACTGGACTTCACAGTGGAATACATCCTTGGTAAGGAGAATGTAGGAGCAGATTTCTTATCCAGACATCCAGCTCCGGAGGAAGAAGACTAGGGTTGTGGATCATGGGAATCAAACCTACAGTGAGAAAGATTCGACGCGGTCTAATCTCTTAAGAGGGGGCCTATGTCGTGGAATACTGAGAGTTAATGATTCCCAGATAGACGACTGTATACACCGACTAACCAGGTAGAAGAAGGGTTAACAAACGAAGCAGTAAGGGTAACCAACAACGGAGTGACCAGGCGCATGTGTTTATAGGTCAAGACACAGAAGGGGCCGCCAACAGCACAGGTAACCTGTCGCGTGGAAAAATTGGTTTGCGACAAAGGCAGACAGCATTATTGGACAGCATATTGCGGTCTGGATGTATGAATAACGGAAAAGTTTCAGATCTGTAATTTTCCACTAACGGTGATAATGAAGTATGGACTTGAGGTGTCAAGCAAGGTCAAGGACTATGCGGCAAAAATGACCTATAAAGAGTGTCCACTTCTTTGTGGGAGTTTAGTGTGTGTTCCAAACTGAACTGAAGGAGATATGTTCCTGAGTGGGAATAGAAATACACGTCCCTAATGATGGAAAGAGGGGATAGTAGTGTGTTATTCGCTAAGTGTTTTTCGATTCCAGGAACATAGATGCCTAACTAAGGTATTAATATATTAGAGTATAGTTTTAGCATAGGAATATAGATGTGCGTGAAGTGCATTTAACATTGCTTTCTATTAGTAGGAATAGTATAGACGTTAGGTGAATCTTCTATCCTATGTCAGAGTGGGTTTTTTCGGAAGCCTTTTCATTTCGGCTGGAGGAAAAGACACTCACATAGGAGAGAAGAGGAAGCAGACACAGATCTCATTATTAAATGTATATCACACAGGTTCCCATACCAGTGCGAGACTTATCAACTAAGATATAACACAGATGGCTGTGGTCAAGATCACTCAGTGTTGATAACCCACAAGAAAGCACTTTAAAGTAATAAAGCACGACACTTGTGCATAAGAAAGGAAAGAAAAGAAGTGTCATCGTAATAAGTCAGGAGGACAGAGAACGGAAAATAGAGATCATACAAACTAAACAAAAAAAAAAAGACTCAAATGACTCAGTATCGAAGAGTTGCAAGGTGCATACCAAATGCCTATACCAATTACGAACTATCCAGTGTAGAACTTTTACAGGACAAAAATAGAGAATACTAGAAACTCGATGTGTTTTCCAGGATGGAATTAAGAACGCTATAAGAAAGCAACGAACATTCAGTTTAAGCTGACAGCATATAGTGATCGGTTTAAGTACATTGATACAGTGGTGAACATTTTTCATTACAAAAAAAACGGATATATCTACAGACTCAAGCAGACGGAGCATTCAGGGTGAGACCGTTCTGTTGTATCTATGTACCGTCCTGTACTTTAGCCGAGAGAAGAGACGAGAGAAGACACGGAGACTATCTATCAACATCTTATCTGGCAGCCACACTAGAAGAACATACCAACTACATAGACAATATCCATACATACACCAGACATAGTTTTTATTAATAAATCTTTTATTTATTGTTGAAAGGAACTGTTGTCTGAGTATGTGTTGAGAGAATAACAGAGAGAGTGAAAGAAATAGATATATGGAAGGGAAGACAGAAGAGAGGAGTGTAGACCAAAGTCAGTCAATAATCCCAACAGATAATAAGTTTAAAGATGTGCTTGTTGATTCCAACTTCCTCTCGGGAAAATAACAGGACATGGTGGACGTAGGAGATGCGACGACAGAGATGAACAGACGAACACACATTGCTCTGCAATTGGAAATGAAATATGAACTCATAAACATCGTCTTTGAAAACAAGATGTGATCTCATTTTCGTCTCAACTGGAAATGAGATATAACCTCATCCCCACTATCTTTTCTATAAATAATTAAAACCTTTGTGGATTTGAACTTGGAACAGATGGAACAACGAAAGTCAGATAATAATCAGCATTCGTATTTCCTGTGGCACATATGAATGTTAATCTCGGATTATTCATTAGACCAAAAAAGAAAACATGGCAAGCCGTTGGAGATCGAAAATCTGGAAAAGCATGAACTCTAGTTGGCAAGGCACATGACGATAAAAACAAAACATGAATGTCTGGAAAAGATGATTCTGGAGGGAGATGATCCAAGGAAGCGGATAAAAGGAAGACCACAAGGTAGATGGATTCAAGGATGTAATGGACAATTTTCACATGACAGCAACAAGGACGGGACATTTTGTTTATGATAGAGAGAAGTTGTGAAAGTCTGTTATGGGGGAGGAGGTCTGTATGGTGCACGTCACTGGGTGATGATGAAATACATGTTTCAATTTTCTTTCTTTCTTTCTTTTCCTGTTATGCTATTTGACACCAGGTTTAGAATCGATGTCTAGATTTATGTGTGCTACCTCCAAGGTGGTGTTTGTTGCTTTCACACAAAAGTAAAGACCAATGCTAAACAATTCAACACAAATAAAAAAACAAAAAAACGAACATTGACAAAGTAGAAAAACAAATACTCCTCTAGAATGAGATATGACCTTATCATCATCATCCTTTCTGGAAACAGTGTACGATCTCATCTTTGCCTCAATTGGAAATTAAAAATGACCTCATAAACATCCTCTTTCGAAATAATATTGATCTCATTTTCGTCTCAACTGGAAGTGAAATATAACCTCATCTCATCTTCTCAGGAAACGAGAAGTAACCTCATCATCTGTTCTGGAAACAAGATATTTATCTCATCATTGTCTCTTCTGGAGGTGAGATATGATCTCATTATTGTCTCCTCCAGAAACAAGATTGGTCTCATCATATTCTGTAAAATAACCCAAAGACGGGCTTTCAAATCAGTCCAAGTTACAACTAATGATTTGCTGGTCGGCATTCAGCAGACAACATCCGCGACAGTGACATCTCAAAACATCACCAAATGTTTAAAATGAATGACAATGGCAATCAACATTAAGTTACACAAATTACTATACTCCATAAATTATAAAAATGATACACGGTAAATCATGTCAAACACTATCATTAGTAACAATAATCATCATAATGTGCCATGCCAATAAGCATAGGCAATCATGGTTAATCATCAAACACAATCATCAGGTTTAGATGATGTCTATGTTCTTGACTCGATTACGTCATGTGGCCAAGCCACCCAGCTATTGATCTTGTTGTCTCCCTCTTGTCCTGTTCCCACAAAGTTTTCTTGTAGCAAGAGTAATTGCAAGAGATCGACAGGTTTTTCAGCCGGCCATAATGGCAGCAACGTGAATAAAAGTGTCAGTCATTCAGGAAATGACACAAGTAACAAACTGAAGTAAACAAACAAGAAAATATGATTCTGAGTAACAAAGGTAACATTTCAAAGTGGGGGTGCTCTAATTGCGGACCAATGACTATTATTTTCTTCTTTCGTTCTCTTCAAATTTATTGTCTATATCTGCAAAGCTGTCTCTTGAATAAATTTCACTGACTTTTTTTGTTTGTTTTTAGTTACCTCAGTGGTCCAAAGAGTTTACCTTCCACTGTTGATTCTTAGAATTTATCATCCACAGCTGTTTCTCTAGGAACAAAGGTTTGTCAAAATATGTCGTATTAAAGGCAGTCTTGGAGTATGTGATCTGCTGTCTGCGGTGCCAATTCATTTATTTACTTGGAGATGTAAATTACAAGTACTTCCAAAGCCGGAGTGGGTTCCCTGATGGCAAAGGACACTGATAATAAGGAAAGTTAATCCACTCGTATGCATCAATCAAGCGCACTAGAAGGTGTGCGGACTATGCTTAAGTTCAAAGCAAGCCTATGAACACCAAAAAATATGTTCAATAAGATTATAAATAATCCTAATGTGCTAATCACCTGTTATCTGAGCCAATGGGATGTTACTATCTATGTGTTTGTAGTCATGGACAATATAACGTGAGTGAACTAATCATTGGTGGCCAGGTGATCAATACTTAATCGACTTCTGCATCAAAGATAGAATAATCTTAGAACAGAACATGATTGGGATGATGATTTCTGATAGGATTACAAACCAAATTGTTGACACAGGACTGCATAAACTTATAACTAAAAGAAATGAAGACAACAATAGCATACCACAACATAAGCCATTATTTAGTAAACAAACATAATGCATTCTAGTGTTTATGGAGCAACACAATTTTAACCTGCATGACAAAAAGCTAAAATACAGTCACTACCTAACAGAAAACAATTTAGTTCAGTGGGAAGTGGACATAATCCTAATATGTAAAGAGTTCTCTCTAATCAGCTGTGGCCAGTGGACATAATCCTAGCCCGTACAGAGTTCCGCTCAAATCAGCCATGAGTGGATATAAGATATTACAGTAATAAAACTATCACGAGAAGGGTTTTTACCTAGAAGTCTCTTTAAGACATGTCTTCTCTCTAAGAGAAGTCTCTCTAAAACTCAACAATAGGCTTATAAGATAATTCAACTCTAGCTGCCACAGTAATGAACGATTTAACCCCGTCTACTATAGTATAGAGCATGTTTTAAATACATGATATTCATTATAACAAGACATTTTTACTATATGCTAGACAGAACCTCTTTATACATGCATTATTAATTAATATAATATGTTAAAAAAATTATATAACATATCACATAGAGAATGAATACTGAATTATATAATTGTTGGTTAGTTGTATGTCCATCAAGAATGATGATGACCATTCATTTCATCCAGTGGGGTTGAAAGTATGGAGCCGTGAGTTCTAAGATGGCTGAAAAGGCCTATTTTGGCTAGAAATATTCTTTGACAATGTGGGAAAAGAGTTCTTGACGTTCCAGGAGTAGGATCTCCTGTAGTGGTTTTTCTGTCCGGCCTTTTCTTCACAGCTCTTGCAGTTCTTGTTGCTTCACAAGTGACTGCACCCTTATGTAATGATGTACGCCATGAATTACGGTCTTGAGCAGCAGTCTCCCAGGTGTCAGGATGAATTCCAAAAGCTTTCAGTGAGACTTTCAGTACCTTTAAAGCGTTTCCTCTGGCCGCCTTGGGTGCGCTTATCACAACGCAGAGCTCGCCGTAAAAAAATTGTTTAGGGAACCTGTGATCTGGCATACGAGTTAAGTGACCAGCCCAGCGAATCTGATTTTTCATTAGTAGACTGTGTGGAAGTGGTTTAATTTCCTAGCATGTCGCTGATAAACAGTCCATGTTTCACAAGCATATAGCAGTGTGGTTAATACAACTGCTTTGTAGACTTTCAACTTTGTTTGCAGGCTTATTCCATTTCTGCCCCATACATTCTTGTACAGTTTGCCAAAGGCCGCGCTGGCCTTGGAGACTGAATTATGTATGTCACTGACAATCAGTATAAACATTCAGAGCGATGTGATAGGCTGAATCACATTCACCATACAGTTTAAATCAATATAAGAAATGTTGAAACACGATATTTGTGAAATTCTACTCAGAATGAATACTTAACTATATATAACATATGATAATATATTCACAGGTATACAAGAGACATAACTTCATTATCATCATCATCATATGCCAGACAATAAGAGTGGGCGATCATGTTTAGCCATCTCACTCAATCATCAGAGTCGTGGATCAGCTCATTGTTCTTGTCTCGATCATCCTATGTGTCCATGCCATCTATATATTTACTTTTCTGTCTTCCCTTTATTCTCTTCCCCTCGACCTTACCAGTTGCCACCAAGTTCTCCAATTTATTTCTTCTCTATAACCAACAAATTTTGACCGTCTACGTCTAATTTTTCTAATCAGTTTACGATGTTCATTTGTTTCTAGTAGGACTTGGTCATCGATTTTTCTGTCTGTCCATGGTATTCTTTGCATTTCCCTCAGAAATCTCATTTCCACAGCCATCAGATGTATTTCAGCCTGTTTGCTCATTGTCCACGCTTCACATCCATACAAAAGCATAGGTTCTTTGTAGCACCTCAACACTCTTCTCATGACATCATTTTATTGGTCAGTGTTTTCCATCTTGGAAAAGGCTACCTTTACCTTTGGAGATTCTTATTATAATATTTTCAAGACATCACCCATCAGATATTATGGCTGTTCCAGATAACTATACCGATTCACAACTTCATTATATATGAATTATAAATAAAGAAAAATCGAATAACGATGAAATTAAATAAATTATATACAAATAGAATACGCAACTATGTGAATAAAATATATCCCAGTTATAACACTGTAGGGTTGAACAGGATACTGCAAATAAAAAAAAATAAACGATTCATAGAGTGTCTATGTTCACTGTTGTATGAATTTATTCCTGGAAGAATGAGGATGAACACATGTCAAACACATACGTCATACATAACAGACTGCTACAGAATGACAAAGGACGTAGTCAGTCAAGCCGGGTAAGACTTGTTCATGTGACACCGCTTGTGGCAGCAGCAAGCATAATGAGAAGTAACAACTACGTAAGCGTATGCACAATTACTGCGGTTTAGGAACAATGAACATTCTTACACATTGACTACTGTGAGAAAACTTAGCAAATAGGAGTGTGTTCTCAGTGATATGATGTTCGTTCTAATCAATCAAATAGTCAGTCAATCAGTTTTTCTTTCGATTTGACACTTGTAATGGAAATTGGTCGTTAGAAAGTGCTGGCAAAAGATTCAGATGGCGACAGCTGAACAGTGCAATGTAGCTTCTAAATGGTGATTTAGGAGTCAATTTTATGCGGGTACATTGTCCAAGAACACCCACTATTTAACTCGTTTCCATGATGGCCATTGGTGGGCACTCCCCATAGAAGTCACTAGGTCCCCAGAGCGCAGGTATCAGCCACACTGGGTCCACCCGAACACCCCGGACCGGTAGGGTGCTGTATACAGTTGATGTAGAAGCCGTCGCCCAGTGAAACAGTCAGTCATGGCCTGCCTATAGTCTAATGTCTTATTCATTCCTCCACGGATAGACACTTATCGCGTCTAAAGTCACAATCTTCGCATGTAATGGGGTGGAGTCCATGCTCATATTCCGTGTCGTTAGACTTACATTCTTTGTAATAACTGATACGCTCAAAATAACCCATCCTGTTTTGGTGATGCAATGTAGTAAAATGTGCATTTCTGTCAAATGTAACTTCAACAGTTGCAATGTCATTGCTAATATCCACAATTTTCTGTACGTTTCTGGAATAAATCTCAGTCATATACGAACTACATGCATGTAATCTTTTTTCCATGATTTCAGCGGTCGAATAATATTTAGCCAGTTCTATTATCAGTGAGCAAAACATATTCTGATACATCTGGAGACTGTCAATATTACTATTTGTTAAAGTTTCAAGTAGATTCGTCAATGTTGTGTTTAAATGTAAGAATGGAGTTTTGTTTTCCCCGTCATCTATTAACGTCGCTGTTTCTAACTCGAAACTAATTATAGTTTCCATGTGCCATCTCTGAAATCTGGTACTCTTGAGCACATCTTGTAAATAGTTCTTTCTAAAATCCCAATGCATTAAAACTGAGTTTATCATTTCTTCAGTCAATGCCTTCAGTACAATCAATGATTTAACAGCCTCTGAAGGATTACTCAATCTGATCTTAAAAATAAACTTTAACCCCGTATCTCTCTCACACTGGATATTCTCTAACCCAGGCAGCACCGTTCGAAAAAGATCACAGAATCTTTTCTTCTGTGCCAACGACTTCTGGAGATAATTGTCTTTCCACTTACCAAACAGTTCATCATGTGTGACACACACCAGCTCACATAAGTCTCCCCCTATACTGGATGTTCTCACTTTCACAACTCTCGCTGTCACAACATGTCTCCTGTCATCAGGATCATCGTAGAAAAACTCAACAGTCGTGTGTTTAGCCTCTTCATCATCAAACACAACATGTCGTGCCGTAACTATAGTAATGTAACCACACACCTCATGGTATCCTGGGAGGTCAGCACAGTTTATAAACGGACAAGGCATTTTGTCAATATCTCCTTCACGTGGATATTCAGTCACATATCCACTGTCTACAGACAGAACTCTCTGTCCAGCACGGTCTGATAACGGATATCCACGCGGTCGATTAGGACTAATATAGTTCACAGACAATTTAGCAATATGGTGTGACGTACATATAGGCCATGTGATAATATTACCCAACAAATGATATGTAGGTTCCATCTTCTCTACCGTTAACAAATTATATGTTAAATATCCAATCAAAAATGTGTCATGTGTCACACACAACACCTCACAGAAATCTCCCTCTATACTGGAAGTTCTCACTTTCACCCCTCTCGCTGTCACATCTTTTTTATAACCAAGTTCATTGTAGAAAAACTCAACAGTCGTGTTTTTAGCTTCTTCATCATCAAATACGACATGTGATGGGGTAGCTATAGTAATGTAACCACATACCTCATGATAACCTGGGAGGTCAGCACAGTTTGTGAAAAGGCATGGCAGTTTGCCATTGCTTCCTTCAAGTGAAACGTCAATCACACACCCACTGCCTACAGATACAACTCTCTGTCCAGCACGGTCTGATAACGGATATCCAGGCGGCCGGTTAGGACTAACATAGTTCACAGAAAGTTTAGCAGTTTGGTGTGACGTACACACAGGCCGTGGTATAGTTTTATTCCAAAAATATTCACTACGTCTGCACTTTGCCGTTAACAAATTATATATCAGCTGTCTAATCAAAACTCTGTCATGTGTCATACACAACAGCTCACACGAACCTTCATCTATACTGGAAGTTCTCACTTTCACCCCTATCGCTGTCACATCTTTTTTTGTAACCATGTTCATTGTATACAAACTAAACTATCGTATTTTTAGCTTCTTCATCATCAAACACAACATGTGCTGCGATAGCTATAATAATGAAACCATGCAACTCATATCTTGCGAAGTCAGAACAGTTTGTAAACGGGCGTGTCAGTTTGTCAGTGTTTCCTCCAAGTGAAACGTTAATCACACGTCCACTGTCTACAGACACAAATCTCTGTCCAGCACGGTCTGATATCAGATATCCAGGCGGCCGGTTAGGACTAACATAGTTCACAGAAAGTTTAGCAGTGTAGCGTGACGTACATCTCGGCGGTGTTAAAAGTGTATCCAACAAACAATCGTGACGTCTCCTCCTTGTTATAGTTAGCGAATTATATATCAAATATCCAATCAAAAATGTGTCATGCGTCACACACAATAGCTCACAGAAATCTCCCTCTATACTGGAAGTTCTCACTTTCACCCCCCTCGCTGTCACAACACTACCTTTTGTCATCAGGAATCATCGTAGAAAAACTCAACAGTTGTGTTTTTAGCTTCTTCAGTCATCAAACACGACATGTGCCGCGGTAGCTATAGTAATGTAGCCACTACACCTCATGATATCCTGGGAGGTCAGCACAGTTTGTAAACGGGACAAGGCATTTTGTCAATATCTCCTTCACGTGGATATTCAGTCACATGTCCACTGCCTACAGACAGAACTCTTTGTCCACGACGATTCCATAACGTATATCCAGGCGGCCGGTTAGGACTAACATACTTCACAGACAGTTTTACAGTGAACTGTGACATGCATTTAATCCATGCTATAATTTTATCAGTAGCAAGATGTTTATGAAGATGGAATGTATCTAATTTTGTTACTGGAATAAACTTGCGATGCCCAGGATTTTTCTGACATTTCTGAAATGTGTGTGAAGATCACTTTCCCCGCCAAAACTAAATTCTAATTCATGTATTCCTTGTTTGGCTCTCTCCGCGTCTGCTAATCTCAGTGTATCCGAAGTCTCCTCCATGGCACACAACAGTTTCTATATACACTAGAATGATCTGTGATGGGTTTATGATGTTGCTGTTGCCAACATTGTTGTGGGTACACTTCAGATGGGCGGAAACGTCACAGGTGAGTTGAACCTCCCTAAGTCACGGCGTCACAGATCAGTGCTCGCCGGACGAGCACAAACACACGGTCTGTCTGTCCACCTGGGAGAGGATCAGAAAATAATCACGGTAACTATGTATATGGAAACGGTAACGTTATATGATTATAACGACTATACTGAAGAATATATTGATACTTGTTAATACATCAGATGGAAGATGTGCAACAGAGATGTAGAACAGAATAGGGCAAGCAAAAGCTGCATTTTAGAAAATGAAAAGTATGGTGTGCTATAAGTCAGTATCATAGAATGTAAGAAAGCGAGCGCTGAAATACTATATATAACCTGATTTGCTATATGACAATAACTCTTAGAATGTAAATGACCAAATTAGGAAGAACTTGGAAGCAACGTAGATGTGTTCCTGATACGAATGCTGCAAATTCCTTGGACTACCAGAGGAACTGACGTCGGTTGCCTGAAAGAGGCTAAAGACACTAGAACATTATATACAACAATAAGAAAGAGAAAAACAGCTTTTTTGGCCAAGTGATGAGAAAAGAGGCATCGCAGAACATCGTGACAACTGGAAAGATCAAGAGGAAGAAAGGCAAAGGAAGACCTAGAGAAATGATGGATAGACTCAGATATCGGCATGGAGGAATATCATCAGCAGAATTGATCCAGAACACCAAAGACATAGATCAGTGGCGAGACAATGCCACCTGGCAGGGCCCTTGATGATGATGACTTGTTAAAAACCTCTACCAACTCATTTATCACTTATAAAATGTCCACTTGTTTAATGGAGTTTATACAATTTCTCATAACCTTGTTTGATATGTCCTCTTCTACTCTGGGTTTTAGAGAACATATTCCATCCGTGATTGGTCTTTCCTCTTCTACCCACGGGCGTCGAGTGAATGTACAGACGTGTCTGGTCTGTTTGGGGTTGCGAGGTAGAGACACGCCGATCACGCCTGACAGTTTACAAGATCTGGACATAAAAGAAAACTAGTTCATAAAAAGCGTCGCGTCCCGGGAAACTGAAGTACCTTACCCATGTTAAACGTTACAGTTGCTCAGAGAGGACACCCATGGAAGGTATGGTTGCTACCACGTTATGGACAGACCAGAACAAATAATTATTCTGCACCTTAGAACAATACACAATAGATTACGCAACCACATGTACACAAAAATCAAGATTGGTAAATTAGCTCCGTGCACACGTGGTTTGGCGCAGCAGACAGCAGATCACATACTCTAAGACTGCCCAAAATATGACATATCTAGGCAAACCTTCTGGCATAGATGGTTTTAGTCAGATATGAGCGAGCTACTGTATGACAGTCAGGTCTTAGTCAGATATGAGTGAGCTACCGTATGACAGTCAGGTCTTAGTCAGATATGAGTGAGCTACCGTATGACAGTCAGGTCTTAGTCAGATATGAGTGAGCTGCCGTATTACAGTCAGGTCTTAGTCAAATATGACAGCTACCATCAGCCAATAGACGGCACTACCTGCTATCTGTTAGCGCTGAATGTTGGGCGACGCTCACCGAACCAGACACCCCACATTCCGCCAGCCATCTTTCTGGCGGATGTGCGTAACTGGGAGAGTACAAGCTGCCAAAGCCCAAAGGTAGGTCATGGGCCACTCGGTGTAAACAGACAGCCTACACCTTCACGCAACCCAGCATGAAGATGAGAAGATGGGAAATCATGCGTCCCATGAGAATATCGAGGCAGGTCTCTGTGCAGGAGACAACTTCCTCTGCAGGTGGTCAGGGGGTTTTGAGCTACCGTCCAGTTTCGACGTACTTCGTAGTACGGCCAACAAATGTGCCGCTACATCGCTGATTAGGTTATGTGCTTATTATTATTGTGAAGTCATTGTGGACTCTAGGTATCGTTTGTGGCGTAAATAGTAGTATATGTTATTAAACACCTAGAGTCGAAAGAAGCTGTGAATTTAAACTGTGTCCAGTTGATTCATCGAGTTGCGTTGTGTTGACTTAAAGAAGTAGCTGTCGTCACTCCTACAGTATCGGCGCTCAAAGAACTTGATGCACACAGAAACATACATGTGTACGAGCGCCGCAATGAGAACCTTCAACCCTAAGAATATACATAACGGAGAGCCCGCACCTAGCGGGATTGATTCAACGAGCCGGAAAACTCATGGCGTAAAACTCAAGACGGCGGGCAGCATCAATAGTACAGCTCGCCCCAGTTTATGTCATCTGCCCTGGTCAAGACAGCATTCTCTTCCTGGCACAAGCCTTACTCTAGTGCAAGGAAATTCAACCTAAGACTAAATGTCATGGCAGGGCAGATCAGATCTTAAGCCTTGGTCGGCACTGGTCTAGGGTGGAAGCTCCGACAGGCAGACTGTTAGAGAATTGCGTTGCTGATCCGACATCTTCTGCAGCTTGTCTTGTTCTAAATGTATTGGTTTTACCTTTCTTCTGGAATGAACTAGGCAGGCCGAGAGAGGGATAACGCTGCATAGGCAACACATGGTCTCTACAATTCAGCCCAGGCTTTGTGTTATAGAGAGGTATGACTCCATCCCTGGTCTGGTTGTAGTTATTATGCTTTTTTTTTGAAGCACAATGAAACAAACTATCGTCTGTCAAGACGGCAAGCTGTTGGTACACGATGGCGTTGAGTTGTTCATAAAAAGCAATGTCACTGTTCTATGGCAGATGTAAGGACAATGTTGGACTATGTAATCACACGGAAACGTGTAACTGTAGCAACGTTGCCACTGGTTTTCATTTGTCATCTTCAATGCCTAACCATTAAATACAAGCATAAAGTCTACAATATTTCTGGGGAACCCCTCACACCATGGAAATAGCATGAACAAATTAATTCATAATTATTGATTAGCACTTACACACATTAAGGAATAAATATGTAAAGATAGACCAGAACACACACTCATCATCATCATCATCATCATCATCATCATCATCATCATCATCATCATCATCATCATCATCATCACCATCATCATGTACCAGGAACTTTGCAGAGCACCGCTCTCGTGGCGGCCCGCCGAAAAGATGATCTATCCTTCGCCGTGTCTCCTCATTGTGATTTTCCCGCCAAAGCTGTATTGAGTGTCCTGTATCAGACTTCCTGCTGGTTGACCCGTGCCTCTATTTCTAGGAACCAACTCCCCCATCACTGTACTCTCTAACCCACTTTCGTGTAGAACATGGGATGAATGAATGACCATCGAAAAGTGAAATCGGATAGCTTGACTATAACACGACCAGATCTAACAAAATTGGCGTTTCGATGTATACATATTTAACATATAGTCCTTCACTTGGGGACGTTAATTACAAGTACCTCTAATATCGGAGTGGGTTCGCCTGATGGCGAGGCACACTGATAATAGAGAAAAATAATCCACACACAAAATTCAGTCCAGCACCACTAGAAGTAGTGTCCATGGACTACGCTTGAGTTCAAAAGCGAGTGAGCGCCAAAAAAGTATCTATTTGTTTATCCAGCTGCGTGTCTCGTGCCATTTCATCTCACATGATGTGATTGTACATCTGTGTGTTTCTAGGACTGCCCATGTTTGACATTGGGACGAATAGAGACCCCTCCCCCCTTCAGCTCCGTGTTTGTGTACGCATGTTGATCAAACTTCGTGCCGGTCAACCACTGCCTCATCTTCTAGGGACCGTGCCTCACATCGCTGCTTATAAAACCGTTTTCTTCCATGTTCAGATTTAGACACACCAGACAAAATATACATTGAAAACAATTAGGCATACCTGGATTCGAACTTGTGGATTCCAAATGACGACAACGCCTCGTTGTAGGTACTCTTAATCGGTCAAATCGTCACGCTCTAAAAGGTGTAATCATTAGCAAAGTCGTTCATACACATGGTTCAGCATTTTTATTTTGGCAGAATTCGTACCCAGCCAGTGACTTACTCGAAATAAGAGATATTACAAATATTCGTCACAATCGGGTATTCCCAAAATGTCGTAATCGGAAATTCCAGAACGGGAATTTCAAATCATCATCACGTGCCTTGCCGACTGGCGTTGGCAATCCTGCCATGATCTGTCCATATTGCCAGCATGTATAAATCCGTGCGCCGACCCCTTTTAATTACGTCTGAGTGAAATGTTAAGCCAAATACTGGTGTGTGTGTGCGCATGTGTATGTGTGTGCATCTATTAAATCTTGCACATCTTGTTTATTATCTGCAATCAGTGCTGTATGATTTTCCAGATGTAATAATGTTGGTGTTAGATTGTTAATATGTCCTTCGATAACGATTCTTCTCATATCCTCTAAATTTCTCATACTTTCAATATATGGGAGGAAAAAAAGGGGCGAGGATGTTAGGTATTTCATGTCCATGTCACACACGTCTGTTGAATGGCTGATATTGACCTACTTCATTATACATTTTTATGGCAACTTGTTGTTTTCAATATATGTTCTTTACAAGTCTAAGATCTTTCCCGTCAGTTTTGAAATCTGCAAGCATCTTTATTGTGTCTATGTGTCTTACTCTATCGAAAGCCTTTTTGTATTCAATGACGCAAAGATGACGAATCTCAATTTCCTAGCCATCTGTACAGATGACAGTCTGTCATTACTTCCCTTCTTCACGGTGACCATACTGGACGGTGACCCTTGCCATTGTCCACATAAAGAGATCCTCTACCTAAAATGAAACCATAATCAACAACTATCTGTCAGCAGTTCTGAAGCTCAATCTATCACCTGCTTTCATGGTTTCACGTGACCCAGCTACCCCACCTTGTCCAAGGGTGTCCTGTAGACTAGCGGAGGGTAGGAGACGCTTGACTTCTCCTTTGATTGGGGATACACCTCACCCTCCAGCCATTGCCAGCTTAGGCCTAATCCCAGACAATCCATATGTGCTGTGTCGAATCATGACCTCGTTACATCCTAACTGACCTCTTTGCTGATTACGTCCTACTATACGCGTTTGCACATATGCATTTCCGGTATCGGTCTTGCACAATCTGCTGGCTTCTGAGTTTGAGATGGAAAGTAGAGCTCTGGAACAGAGACCGTGTAGAGATAATACTTTTGTACTGGGTTGTGAGGAGTCTACACTAATCTCATTTCGATAGATGTAATCCTGTTTCTGGGATTAGACGACTTGACAATGCATCGTACTTAAAGAGTTAAACTCACAGTAATTGAGAGGGATTACAACAAATACACAAACGGTCAAAACACAGTCTTTCAGGGGATTCACACGAAGCAAACAAACAAACCATTAACAACGTATTAGTTTTGAATTTATTGCAGTCGACATTTTATTACCAAGCACTAGCTTTGTGTTTAAATCATTAGCATAAAGCTTAAAGACAAACCAAGGAATATCAAATTGTCATAAGTATACGCACCAAAAACAGTGACGAAAGGAAAAAAACTGAAGAATTTTATCATATTCTTCAAAATACCATAGAAAATATTTCTAAAAAGGCATAATAATAATGGGAAATTAAAGTCAGCATAGAAAATTAATTGAAGCAACACATGTGGTGGGAGAATACAGTATTAGAAATCGAACAGAAGCAGGTAAACTGATAACTTTCTTCACTGAAAATAAACATGTGGTGGCCAATACAGTATTTCGACAACATCCTTTTTATCTGGACATAACCGAGTAAAAATATCAGAAATCAGAAAGATTATGCTTATACAGCCGCGATGGAGAACAGACAGCAAATCAGAACCCTGCCAGCTGCTGGTTGTGGTAGTGACCATGAGCGAGTAGTGGCGCTACTAAGAGTTAAACTCAGAAAATTGATTTAAAGAACTCAGTCAAAAACCGTCATCTACTGCCTATAGTACCTTGCAGTGTAGGCAGAGGGGTCTTGAGCCTGAGGAATTAAGGCTAGTGCAATCACCGCGAACTGTGTAGGTTAGGATTTACTTTTCCGCTCGACTGTTTTTATTTTCAAAGAACACAGTAATGTGTTAAATAAATAAATCCGCTATGCTCCTAAGAAACAACCAGACTAATATGTAATAGAAATATAAAGCCTAGTCAAATTATTGACAACAGTCAAGAAGAGATGATACTGGATGCATTAGCCACACTTACTACAGATACTCTAATATCGTGAGCCAAAAATATTGTACCACATAGAACGGCTGGTTAGAACAACTGTATTGCAAAAGGCAAAGAAAATGGGATATCAAATGATGAGAAAAGGACAGCCTATGAAAAAAAAAATACAGAAGGTAAGAAGAGACAAGATGCATTTGCAGCCTAGTATGCAGTGATGGAAGAACACCACAGCAATGGATGAGATCACGAAATGTTCAGAGAATCCAAAGCAATGATCAAAGACTTTAGAACAAAGACAAATACAATGATGGACACGAGAAGAAAACACCTACAGAACATACATCAATTCTTAATATACGGAGTGAATCCTGCAGTGACATATACAAAAACAAAGATTACCAAGACAAAACTAACGTGGATAAGCCATACATTGAGAAAAGCAGAGAATAGAATAACTAGAAACGCCTTATTCGGGAACTCACAGGGCAAGAGAAATAGAGGCAGATCTAAAAACTCAAGGGGAAAATAAGCAGAAACAGACAAGAACAATATGGGAAGGACATGGACAGAGATGCATGGAATAGCTACATATAGGAGGGCTTGGGGTGGGGATGGTTGTGCGCCTATACCCCATTGAGGGATTGAGGGCAAAAGAAGAAGACACAAATATCAATAGTGAAATGTCAAAAGAGAAAGAGTCAGAACCAATACTAGATGAAGTGGAGTGGGAAGTATACATCAAACAGGGGAAATCAACAGGATGTGATAAAATCACAACAAAGTTGATAAAATCTGTGTAAAAATATATCACAATTTATGTAAACTGATATGAGGAAAGGGAATGTGGTCAAAGGAATGCTTATGATGATAAAGCGAACAAAATTTAAACATGTATCACGCTTTTTATAAAATGATATCGGAAAAGAGAATGATATTACATATATATTAATACCAAAAAGGGTGATATGAAATTATATTGTAATCACTCAACAGTTGCGTTGAGAATTCACGCAAGCATAATGTAAAAAAAAACATAATCATAGGAAGATTTTATCAAACATTATAAGAAATCATAAACACAGTAGAAGCTAGCTTTAGACAAAATAGACACGAGTGTCACACAATATTTAATACTAGGGTAATTCTAGAAATAAGCAGAGAGTACACGATAGATCTGTTTTCCTACTGTATAGACTACTCAAAACTATTTGGCTTTGTGGGACATGAAGAATTGTGAGATATAATGAAAGTATTTTTACTTCTCGTTAAAACTAATACATATCATAAACACATTATACAGTGAAGAAAAACATAGCAGCTGTGAGAACATGTGATGATACAAGTTTGGTTTGAGATAGAGCAAGGAGTCAGACAGGGTAGCATTTTGTCACCTTATCTGTTTAACTTTCTGAAATCATCATTATGGATGTCAGAGAAATTATTGACATGAAACAGTGTGATTCCTTTGTAAGTAGCGGAGTAAAATTATGTGAACTCCGATTTGCTGATGACACAATTTTACTATCAACAACATAAATGGCAACTGTGAAATTATAATAAAGTCAGCGCTGGAGTGAAGCGAAAAACAATATCTATATCTCAATACAAGAAATAAAAATAATGACAACCGATAAAACAAATATGTCAACATATGTATAAATAATATTGGTGGTATTGGTCCATGATAAGGCAGATGCTGTCGCGGACCTTTGGAATCGTGTGTATAGTGCAGAAGTACAGATAGATCATCAGGGCTTGAAGAGAATGATGCTGCCGGGATTGACCAGAGGATCTGACCAACACTTAAATCTCAGTGTAAATGACAGACGGACACATAATCAGGCTGCTAATGGTACCATTGGCTGGCTGTTTTAGATGAGGACGGAGCACTGTGGGAATGCCCTTAGTGCTGTGGTGTTGGTTCTTGACTAAACTCAGCCCATGTATATATATATATCAATGTGGAGAAATAGCAGAAAATGAGCAGTTGTGAATTGATTGGTTCTCTGCTGAAGGTAGTAGGAAATGTGATGACAGCGATAAAAACATAACAACACATTGTTCTGCAATTAGGAATAGAATATGAACTTATAAACATTTTCTTTGAAAACAAAATATGATCTCATTTTCGTCTTAATTGAAAATAAAATAAACCCTCACCACCATCTTCTCTGGAAATAATATATGACCTTATCATTTCAACTGGAAATGGGATATGACCTCATCACCACTATTTTGTCTGTAAACGAATTATGACCTCATATTTATCTCATATAGAAATGAGATATGACCTCATCACCACTATTTTCTCTGTAAACAAATTATGACCTTATATTTATCTCATATAGAAATGAGATATGACCTCATCACCACTATTTTCTCTGGAAACAATTAAAACTTTTTTGGATTTGAACTTGGAACAGATGAAACAACAAAAGTCAGAGCACAAAGAGCATGTGTATTTCCTGTGGCACATATGAATGTCAGACTTGGGTTATTCATTAGACCACACACACAAATAATGGAAAAGCATGAATGCTAGTTGGCAAGGCAGTTGGTGATAAAAACAAACCATAATTGTCTGGAAAATATGATTCTGAAGGGAGGTGGTCCAAGGAAGCGGATAAGAGGAAGACCACAAGGTAGATGGATTCAAGAATGTAATGGAGAATTTTCACATGACAGCAACAAGGACTGGACATGTGGTTTATGATAGAGAGAAGTTGTGAAAATCTTTTATGGAGGAGGAGTTCTTCGCGGAGCACGCCATTGGATAATGATAAAGTATAACATGTTTCTTTCTTTCTTTCTTTCTGTCTGTCTGTCTGTCTGTCTGTCTGTCTGCCTGCCTGCCTGCCTGTCTGTCTGTCTGTCTGTCTGTCTGTCTGTCTGTCTGTCTGTCTGTCTGTCTGTCTGTCTGTCTGTCTGTCTGTCTGTCTGTCTGTCTGTCTGTCTGTCTGTCTGTCTGTCTGTCTGTCTGTCTGTCTGTCTGTCTGCCTGCCTGCCTGTCTGTCTGTCTGTCTGTCTGTCTATCTGTCTGTCTGTCTGTCTATTCCTGTTATACTATTTAGCACTAGATGTAGAAGAGATGTCTAGATTTGTGTGGACTGCCTCCAATGTGATTGTTGCTTTCACTCAAAATTACAGAAAAAAAATTTCAACATTGACAAAGTAAACATAAATACAGTAAACTGGAAATTCTCTGGGAACAAAGTATGACCTCATCATCTCTCCCGGAAATAAAATATGATTACATTATTATCTCCTTTAGAAATGAGATATGACCTTATCATCAACATCTTCTTTGGAGACAAGGTATGATCTCATCTTTGTCTCAATTGCAAATGAAATATGACCCCATAAATATCTTCTTTGAAAATGATATATGACCTATCCTTCGTCTCAATTGGAAATGGCATATGACCTCATAATCATCTTCTCTGGAAACGAGATGTAATCTCATCATTGTCTCGTCTGGGAGTGAGGTATGACCTCATTATCAATTCCTCCAGAAACAAGATTGTCCCCACCATATTCTGTAAAACAACCCGAAGACGGGACTTTAAAAATCAGTCCAAGTTATAGACAATGATTTGCTGGTGGCATCCCGCTGACAACATCCTGGACAGTGTCATTTCAAAACATCACCAAATGAGTAAAATAAATTACAATGATAATCAACATTAAGTTACACAAATTATTATAATCAATAAATTATCAAAATGATACACGGTAAATAATGTCAAAAACAACCATTAGTAACAATGACCTTCATAATTCTCCATGCCTGTAAGCGTAGACAATCATGGTTAATCATCAAAGACAATCATCAGTTTTAGATGATATCTATATTCTTGACTCAACTATGCCATGTGACCAAGCCATCCAGGTATTTATCTTTTTGTCACCCTCTTGCCCTGTCCCCACCAAGTTTGCTTGTAGCAAGAGCAATTGCAAGAGATCGACAGGTTTTTAAGCGGGACAAGATGGCAGCTACGTAAATAAAAGTGTCAATCATTCAGTAAGTAAGACAAGTAACAAACCGAAGTAAACAATCAAGAAAAATATGAATTTCAGTAACAATGGTAACATTCGAAAGTGGGGTTGCTTTAATTGCCGACAATTGGCTGTTATCTTCTTCTTTCGTTCTCTTGAAACTTATTGTGTATATCTACAAAGCTGTCTCTTGTATACATTTCATTGTCCTTTTTAGTGTCCATGGAGTTTATCTTCCACTGTTAATTCTTAGAGTGTATCTTACACTGCTGTTTCTCTAGGCTATAATAGTTTCCTAAATATGTCGTATTCTTGAAAGTCTTGGAGTTTGGGATCTGCTGTCTGCGGCACCAATTGAAATGTGCACATGGCTATCTAATCCTGTTCTAAGGGAATGCTTTTTTTTGGTTAGCATATCCTTTACAGGACATCGTTTCAACATCAGCATCTTTCAGCTGATTGTTTATTTCTTGGCAAGATTACGCTCAGTAGTTTCCCACTGATTTCTGAGTGACCGGCTCACATACCCCGTAAGTTACCGACGCGACGAGAACCGCTACCGATTCTCAAACACGTCACGTTACTCACGAGAGTATACGGGATTACGGAGAAAGACGTTAACTCCTAGGCCAGGGAGACCGGCAAGGGAATGATACTCATGGGATAATCAATGACAAAATGTAGACCCGTGAAAAGACTACAGGAGCTCTAATGCAGCCGTCCAACAGAGATAGTCCCATCTAAAATCTAAAACTTATGCAGCCGTCCACCAGAGATAGTCCCATCTAAAACTTATGCAGCCGTCCACCAGAGATAGTCCAATCTAAAACTTATACAGCCGTCCACCAGAGATAGTCCCATCTAAAACTTATGCAGCCGTCCACCACAGATAGTCCCATCTAAAACTTATGCAGCCATCCACCAGAGATAGTCCCATCTAAAACTTATGCAGCCGTCCACTAGCGATAGTCCCATCTAAAACTTATGCAGCCGTCCACTAGCGACAGCCCCATCTAAAACTTATGCAGCCGTCCACTAGCCACAGTCCCATCTAAAACTTATACAGCCGTCCACCAGAGATAGTCCCATCTAAAACTAATTCAGCCGTCCACTAGCGACATTCCCATCTAAAACTTATACAGCCGTCCACTAGTGATAGTCCCAACTAAAACTTATGCAGCCGTCCACTAGCCACAGTCCCATCTAAAACTTATGCAGCCGTCCACTAGCGATAGTCCCATCTAAAACTTATGCAGCCGTCCACTAGCCACAGTCACATCTAAAACATATACAGCCGTCCACTAGAGATAGTCCCATCTAAAACTTATGCAGCCGTCCACTAGCGACAGTCCCATCTAAAACTTATGCAGCCGTCCACTAGCGACAGTCCCATCTAAAACGTATGCAGCCGTCCACCAGAGATAGTCCCATGTAAAACTAATTCAGCCGTCCACTAGCGACAGTCCCATCTAAAACTTATGCAGCCGTCCACCAGAGATAGTCCTATCTAAAACTTATGTAGCCGTCCACTAGCGACAGTCCCATCTAAAACTTATACAGCCGTCCACCAGAGATAGTCCCATCTAAAACTTATGCAGCCGTCCACTAGCGACAGTCCCATCTAAAACTTATACAGCCGTCCACTAGCGATAGTACCATCTAAAACTTATGCAGCCGTCCACCAGAGATAGTCCTATCTAAAACTTATGCAGCCGTCCACTAGCGACAGTCCCATCTAAAACTTATACAGCCGTCCACCAGAGATAGTCCCATCTAAAATTTATGTAGCCGTCCACTAGCGACAGTCCCATCTAAAACTTATGTAGCCGTCCACTAGTGATAGTCCAATGTAAAACTTATGTAGCCGTCCACTAGCGACAGTCCCATCTAAAACTTATGTAGCCGTCCACTAGCGACAGTATAATCTAAAACTTATGCAGCCGTCCACTAGCGACAGTCCCATCTAAAACTTATACAGCCGTCCACCAGAGATAGTCCCATCTAAAACTTATGCAGCCGTCCACTAGCGATAGTCCCATCTAAAACCTATGCAGCCGTCCACTAGCGACAGTCCCATCTAAAACTTATACAGCCGTCCACTAGCGACAGTCCCATCTAAAACTTATGCAGCCGTCCACTAGCGATAGTCCCATCTAAAACTTATACAGCCGTCCACTAGCGATAGTCCCATCTAAAATTGATGCAGCCATCCACTAGCGATAGTCCCATCTAAAACTTACGCAGCCATCCACTAGCGACAGTCCCATCTAAAACTTATATAGCCGTCCACTAGCGATAGTCCCATCTAATACTTATGCAGCCGTCCACTAGCGACAGTCCCATCTAAAACTTATGCAGCCGTCCACTAGTGACAGTCCCATCTAAAACTTATGCAGCCGTCCACTAGCGACAGTCCCATCTAAAACTTATGCAGCCGTCCACTAGTGATAGTCCCATCTAAAACTTATGCAGCCGTCCACTAGCGACAGTCCCATCTAAAACTTATGCAGCCGTCCACTAATGACAGACCCATCTAAAACTTATGCAGCCGTCCACTAGCGACAGTCCCATCTAAAACTTATGCAGCCGTCCACTAGCGACAGTCCCATCTAAAACTTATGCAGCCGTCCACTAGCGACAGTCCCATCTAAAACTTATGCAGCCGTCCACCAGAGATAGTCCAATCTAAAACTTATGCAGCCGTACACTAGCGATAGTCCCATCTAAAACTTATTCAGCCGTCCACTAGCGACAGTCCCATCTAAAACTTATACAGCCGTCCACTAGTGACAGTCCCATCTAAAACTTATACAGCCGTCCACTAGCGACAGTCCCATCTAAAACTTATGCAGCCGTCCACTAGCGACAGTCCCATCTAAAACTTATACAGCCGTCCACTAGCGACAGTCCCATCTAAAACTTATGCAGCCGTCCACTAGCGACAGTCCCATCTAAAACTTATGCAGCCGTCCACTAGAGATAGTCCCATCTAAAACTTATGCAGCCGTCCACTAGCGACAGTCACATCTAAAACTTATGCAGCCGTCCACTAGCGATAGTCCCATCTAAAACTTATGCAGCCGTCCACTAGCGACAGTCACATCTAAAACTTATGCAGCCGTTCACTAGCGACAGTCCTATCTAAAACTTATGCAGCCGTCCACTAGCGACAGTCCCATCTAAAACTTATGCAGCCGTCCACTAGCGATAGCCCCATCTAAAACTTATGCAGCCGTCCACTAGCGACAGTCCCATCTAAAACTTATGCAGCCGTCCACTAGCGATAGTCCCATCTAAATCTTGTCGTCCACTAGCGATAGTCCCATCTAAAACTTGTCGTCCACTAGCGCTAGTCCCATCTAAAACTTGTCGTCCACTAGCGATAGTCCCATCTAAAACTTATGTAGCCGTCCACCAGCGATAGTCCCATCTAAAACTTATACAGCTGTCCACTAGCGATTGTCCCATCTAAAACTTATGTAGCCGTCCACCAGCGATAGTCCCATCTAAAACTTACACAGCCTTCCACTAGCGAAAGCCCCATCTGAAACTTATGCAGCCGTCCACTAGCGACAGTCCCATCTAAAACTTATGCAGCCGTCCACTAGCGATAGTCCCATCTAATACTTATGCAGCCGTCCACTAGCGACAGTCCCATCTAAAACTAGCTATTAATTCATATGATGTTCAGTGGAGGTCAGCATGGCCGAATGGATAAGATTGCACGCTCTTAAACTTGCTGTGTGCTGATACCGAAATAGCGGGTTAAACACCTACACTGGTCAGATGGACTAAAATGTTGACATCTTGACTTGGAGATTTAAATTACAAGTACCTCATAAGTCGGAGTGGGTTCACCTGATGGCGAAGGACACTGGCAATAGGGAAAAGTAATCTACATGCATTCATCAGTCAAGAGCAGAAGGTGTGTGGACTATGCTTCAGTTCAAAGCAAGCCAATGCACATAAACAGATGTTCCATAAGATTATAAATAGTCCTAATGTGCTTAGAAAAATGTTGCTCAAAGATAGCACAAACATAGAACAAGATTAACCTGTTATCTGAGCCCATGGGATGTCACTATCGATGTGTTTGTAGTCATGGACAATATCATGTGAGTTATCTATTCATTGGTGGTCAGGTGATCAATACTTAATCGAAGTCTGCATCAATGAGAGAATAATCTTAGAACAGAACATGATTGGGATGATGATCTCTGATAGGATTACAAACCAAATTGTATAACCTTACAATTAAATGAAATGAAGACAACATTAACGTACCACATCATGAGCCATTATTTAATAAGGAAATTTAATAAATTCTAGTGTTTATGGAACAACACAATTTTAGTCTGCATGAGAAAATAATATACAATCATTGCATAACAGAAAACAATTTAACTTCAGCATGTTAAGAGTTCTGCTCAAATCAGCGGTGGCAAGTGGACATAATCCTAGCCTTCAAATGTTCTGTTCAAATAAGCCATAAGGAGATAAAGATAGAAAAATAATCAGGAAAAGAGTTTTTAACCTAGAAGTCTCTCTAAGACAACTCAACAACAGGCTTCTAAGATAATTCAATTCTGGTTGTCATAGTAACAAACTATTTAAGCCCATCTACTATAATATGTTTTAAATACATGATATTCATTATAAAAAGACGCAACTATATGCTAGATAGACCCTCTTATACATACATTATTAATTAATATAATGTTATAGCATTGTATAAAATAGTATATATAGAATGAATATTTAACTAAATATAATTAATGACAATCAGTATCAACATTCACATTGATGTGATAGGCCGAAACACATTTACCACGCATTTTAAATCTATATAACAAATGTTGAAACACGATAATTGTGAAATTCTACTCATAATGAATACTTGACTATATTTAACATATGATAATATATTCACAGGTAAATAACAGACATAACTTTATTATATATGCATTATAAATAAAGAAAACATATCTTGAATAGCGATTTATATGAAACATATACAGATAGAATGCACACCTATGTGTAACTTATAATATATATCCAAATTATAACGCAGGATGGTTGAACAGGATACTGCAAATAAAACAAATAAGCATGTTAAATGTGTATATGTTCACTGTTGTATGAATTTATTCACTGAAGAATGAGGATAAACACATGTCAAACAACATGCGTCATACATAACAGACTGCTACAGAATGACAACAGACGTAGTCAGTCAAGCCGTGTAAGACTTGTTCATGTGACACCTCTTGTGGCAGCAGCAAGCATAATGAGAAGTAGCAACAACGTAAAGCGAATGCACAATTACGACGGTTTAGGAACAACGAACATTTTTACAAATTGACTACTGAGGAAAACAGTGCAAAAAGGGGTGTATTTTTCGTGATATGATGTTTGTTCTAATCAATCAATTAGTCAATCAATCAGTTTTTCTTTCAATTTGACACTTGTAATGGAAATTGGTCGTTTAGAAAGTGCTGGCAACAGTTTCGAATGGCGATAGCTGAACAATGCCAGGTAGTTTCTAAACAGGGATTTAGATGTCAAATTTCTGCGGGTACATTGTCCAAGAACACCCACTATTTAACTCGTTTCCATGATGGCCACTGTGGGGCACCCCATAGACGTCACTAAGAACTCCAGACGCAGGTATCATCCACACGGGTCCACCCGAACACCCCGGACAGGTGGGTGCTGTATACAGTTGATGGTAGAAGCCGTCGCCAGTCAAACAGTCAGTCTGCCTTCCTATAGTGACGTGTTTGGACTGACCATGGGGATGTCCTATATGAACAAGAAACATGTCTTCAGAGGACTTAGATTCATGCTTATATTTCCCGTTGCAAAGCTCACAAGCGTAATCACTGGACTGTTCAATATGTTCTACACATGTATTATACATTCCCCCCAAGGATAGACACCTATCGCCCCTATAGTGGTTACTCCCTTCGAGTCTAAAGTAATGGAATTTAGGCTTAAATTCTTTGTAATCATGGATTTGCACATCATAATCGATCTTTTTTTGATGATGCAATGTAGTAAAATGTTCATCCCTGTTAAATGTAACTTCAACAGTTGCAATGTCATTGTTAATCATCACAACTTTCTGTACGTTTCTGGAGTAAACCTCAGTAATAAAAGAACTACATGCATAAACTCTTCTTTTTACCTTTTCAACGGTCGAATAATATTTAGCCAGTTCTATTATCAGTGAAGAAAACATATTCTGACACTCCTGGGAGCTGTTATTGTTTGTTAAAGCGCCAAACAGATTCGTCAATGTTATGTCTAAATGTAAAAATGGAGTAGTTTTTTTCCCTTTATCTATAAACATCGCTGTGAGTAACTCAAAATGGATTAAAGTTTGCACGTACCATTTCTGACACCTGGCAGTCTCGAGCACATCTTGTAATCCCTTACTACTAAAATACCAATGATTTACAACGGAGTTTATCATTTCTTCAGTCAATGCCATCAGTACAGTCAATGTTTCTGCAGTCTCTGATGGATTACTCAATCTGATCTTGACAATAAACTTTAAACCCGTTTCTCCCTCACACTTGTGAATCTCTAACCCAGGCAGTACCGCAAGAAAAAAATCAGACAATTTCTTCGTCTGTGCCATTGGCCCCTGAAGCAGTTCATCATTTGTGACACACACCAGCTCACAGAAGTCCTCCCCATCCCCTATACTGAAAGTTCTCAGTTTCACACCTCTCGCTGTCACAACATGTCTCCTGTAATCATGATGACCGTCGTAGAAAAACTCAACAGTCGTGTTTTTAGCTTCTTCATCATCAAACACAACATGTGCTGCTGTAACTACAGTAATGTAACCACACACCTTAAGATATCCAGGGACGCCACCACAGTTTGTAAACAGACATGGCAGTTTGTTATTTTCATCAAGTGAAACGTCAGTCACACGCCCACTGCCTACAGAAACAAACCTCTGTCCAGCACGGTCTGATAACGGATATCCAGGCGGCCGGTTAGGACTAACATAGTTCACAGAAAGTTTAGCAGTGTGGTGTGACGTACATGTAGGCAATGCAATCACTTGACTCAACAAATAATCTATACGTTCCATCTTCTGTACCGTTAGCAATTCATATGTCAAATGACTAAACAAAAATGTATCATGTGTCACACACAACAGCTCACAGACATCTACCCCTATACTGGAAGTTCTCACTTTTACCCCTCTCGCAGTCACATCATGTCTCCTGTCATCATGATGACCGTCGTAGAAAAACTCAACAGTTGTGTTTTTAGCTTCTTCATCATCAAACACAACATCTGCTCCGGTAACTATAGTAATGTAACCACACACCTCGTGATCACCTGGGAGGTCAGCACAGTTTGTAAAAGGGCATGGCAGTTTGCCATTGTTTCCTTCAAGTGAAACGTCAGTCACACATCCACTGCCTACAGACACAACTCCCTGTCCTGCGCGGTCTAATAACGGATATCCAGGCGGCCGGTTAGGACTAACATAGTTCACAGACAGTTCAGCAGTAGGATGTGACGTGCATATAGTCCTTGACATGATTTTGTCCAACTTATAATGTTTTAATCTGTACTTTGCCGTTAGCAATTTATATATCAACTGTCTAATTAAAAATATGTCATGTGTCACACACAACAGCTCACGGAAACCTCCACTTATACTGGAAGCTCTCACTGCCACCCCTCTCGCTGTCACAACATGTCTTCTGTCATCAAGATGATCGTACAAAAACTCAACAGTTGTGTTTTTAGCTTCTTCATAATCAAACACAACATCTGCTGTGGTAACTATAGTAATGCAACCATGCAACTGATATCTTGGGAAGTCAGCACAATTTGTAAACGGACATGTCAGTTTGTGAGTGTTTCCTTCAAGTGAAACGTCAACCACACATCCTCTGCCTACAGACACAACTCTCTGTCCAGCGCGGTCTGATAACGGATATCCAGACGGCCGGTTAGGACTAATATAGTTCACGGACAGTTCAGCTATATGGGGTGACGTACATCTACGCGGTGCTACACTTGTATCCAACAAATAATCGTGACGTCTATTCCTTGTTATCGTTAGCAAATGAGATGTCAAATATCCAATCAAATCTGTGTCATGCGTCACACACAACAACTCACAGAAATCTCCCTCTATACTGGAAGCTCTCACTTTCACCCCTCTCGCTGTCACAACAGCCCTTTTGTCATCAGATCATCGTAGAAAAACTCAACAGTCGTATTTTTAGCTTCTTCGTCATCAAACACAACATGTGCTGCGGTAACTATTATAATGTAACCACAGACCTCATGATATCCTGGGAGGTCAGTACAGTTTTTAAAAGGACACGGCATTTTGTCAATATTTCCTTTACGTGGATATTCAGTCACATGTCCACTGCCTACAGACAGAACTCTCTGTCCACGATGATTCCATAACAGAAACCCATGCGGCCTGTTAGGACTAACAAACTTCACAGAAAGTTTTACAGTGAACTGTGAAATGCATTTAATCCATGCTATAAGTTTATGACTAGCAACATCTTTAGGGAGATGGAATGCATTAAATTGTTTTACTGGAATAAACTTGTGATGCCCAGGATTTTTCGGACATTTCTCGAAATGCGTCTGAAGATCACGTTCCCCGCCAAAACTAAATTCTAATTCATGAATTCCTTGTTTGGCTCTCTCCTCTTCTGCTAATCTCAGTGTATCCGAAGTCTCCTCCATGTCACACAACAGTTTCTATATGCACTAGAATGATCTGTGATGGGTTGATGATGTTGATGTTGCCAACATTGTTGTGGGTATTCTTCAACTGGGAGGAAGCGTCACAGGTGAGTTTATCCTCCCTTAGTCACTGTGTCACAGATCAATGCTTGTCGGTCTAGCACAAATACATGGTCTGTCTGTCCACCTGAGAGAGGATGAGAAAATAATCACGGTAACTATGATTATAACGACTATACTGAAAGATGCATTGATGCTTGTTATAACATCAGATGACAGATGCACGACAGAGATTAAGAACATAATAGGGCAAGCAAAAGTTGCATTTCAGAAAATGAAAACTATATTATGCTGTACTTCACTATCATTTATTGTAAGAAAGAGAGTGCTGCCACTCTATATTCTCTACCAGTTTTGCAGTATAGCAGTGAATTTGGAATTTAAATGAAGAAATTAGGAAGAACTCGGAAGCAACGGAAATGTGTTTCGTGTGACGAATGTTGCCAATTCCTTGGACTGTCAGAGTAACTAACATCTATTGCCTGGAAGAGGCTAATGAAACTAAAACAGTATATTCAACAATAAGGAAGAGACAAACAGAAAAAGGCATCGGAGAAAATCGTGACAACTGGAAAGATCAAGGGAAAGAGAGGCAGAGGCAGATATAGAGAAATAATGGTGGATGGATTGAGACGGTGGCATGGAGGAATGTCATCAGTAGAGTTGATCCAGAACACCAAAGACCGAGATCTGTGGAAAGACATGAGCTCCTACGCCATCTGGCATGGCATTTGATGATGATGATGTAAACAATATAAAATAACACAAAATAATGCAGCTTTACAGAACATAATTATGAAACATACAGGAAATTGCGGCGATTAGCCTTCATCAGCAAACACATACATACACAAAACACAACACACAATCACGGAGAAGACCCTCGAGTGAATACATTGCGGCACAAGAACGAGATGAGAAGAGTAACAAGATCTTAAGAAAATGAAAACAATGAAGAGAGAATGAAAATTAAATAGAAATATACGTGATACTCATCTCAGAAATGATGATGACTAGTTAAAAACCCCTACTCACTTGTTTGTCCCTTATAAAATGTCTTTTTTTTTCATTTGAGTTTATAGAACTACAAAACAATGTTTTCCCGTTGTGAATGTGAATAACGAAGACACAAACAATAGATTGCATGATTTATTGCCTTGCATATTTCACTGCATCTCATGAGGTACATATATTAGAAATCACACAACATAAACTGAAGTGATTAGATAAATCCTTCAAGCTGAAATATACATATATTCACACAATAAGTTTAATTGTCTACCACGGTTATTGTCATGATCTTAAATTATATGGACATGTGGCTCGCTCTCTCAGAACAGGGAGGGGATGAAGCAACCATACACTCTCAATGATTGGACTCTCACACGCAGCCACGTGTAGTAACCTTTTAATCACGGAAACTATTTACATTAAGTACATTCGTGACTAGTTGCGCGCTTTAACTCGGCGCAACGCGTACATGATTACAACATGAAGTATATACATGGTACAACTTATATTAATACAACATGTCTCTCACTCTGTCACAGCTTAAACACATCCCACTCTACTAGTCAGCCACGCTATCTCACAGCAGTCAGAGAATACAAGCACAACTCTCACGCTATCTCACAACAGTCAGAGAATACAAGCACAACTCTCACGCTATCTTACAACAGTCAGAGAACACAAGCACAACTCTCTCTCTGTCCGTCCTGTCTCGCTGTCCTGTATGAAAGGGTAACCTTTCATCATATGGGTGGTTATTCATAGTCTCAGTTTATAATGCAATTATAAGTCAGGATCGAATAGTTCCTTATCCTGATGGATTGTAATATGGTATATTTGTAGGGTGTTATCTGCTTGGCAGTGATGCATGATATATATATATATATATATATATATATATATATATATATATATATATATATATATATATATATATCTTATATATAAATTAGGATCTCCGTCTGTCTGTCTGTCTGTATGTATGTATGTATGTCCTTTATGCGCCCGCGAACGGCCCATCCGATTGAGATGAAATTTTCTACACGCCTTCCTTTCATTCTAGCGCTGCCAACTGTGATATTTTGTTAGTGAAATCGCGTGCTTACTCAGTATTATTTCATTTTTCATTATAATTTCATATATCTCAGGGGACCTAACTCTGTAAAAGTTATTTCAAGGGGCATAACTTTTCTGTATAACTTATAGTCATATTGTGGCATCGTTTTCAAAGATTTATAAACTCTTTGTCCATAGTTATGTACCGGCATATGAGTTATAATAAATAATGATACAATCTGTAAGGCATTTTCAAAGTTTTCATAAAAATAATGCACAATGCATAACATTGTAACTCATCTTTTTTTGCTTAAGAAGTTACTGTAGTCATGCAGGTGATTAGAAAGAGTTTTCATTAAAAATAATGGATGGTGTGTGGAAGGACATTCTTTTAAGTTACTTTTTTTGTTGTATGAATTTAATGAGAACTTATATGACTACTTATATGAATTAAATGAGATGCTCCCCACCAGAGCCCGGGCGAAGCCGGACAGGGTCAGGCAGACAGATAGACAGACAGACAGACAGATAGACAGTCGGGAACAGGAACTTATATGACTACTTATATAAATTAAATGAGATGCTTCACACCAGGAGCTGGGCGATGCCGGGCCGGGTCAGACAGACAGACAGACAGACAGACAGACAGACAGACAGACAGACAGACAGTCAGTCGGTAACGGGAACGAGAACTTATATGACTACTTATATGAATTAAATGAGATGCTCCCCACCAGGGTCTGGGCGAAGCCGGGCAGGGTCAGCTAGTCTTATATATAAAATAGGATCTCCATCTGTATATCTGTATGTATGTCCTTTATGCGTTCGCGAACGGCCCATCCGATTGAGATGAAATTTTCTGCACGCCTCCCTTTCATTCGCAGCCAACTGTGATATGTTTTTTAGTGTGAAATCGGCTGTTTACTTAATATTATTTAATTTTTCATTTTACATTATAATCTTATATACAGCGAGGGGACTTAACTCTAGAAAAGTTATTTCAAGGGGCATAACTTTTAATAACTTTTCTGTATACTTTATAGTCATATTGTTGCATCTTTTTCAAAGATTTATAAACTCTTTGTCTATAGTTATGTACCGGCATATGAGTTATAATAAATAATGATACAAACTTTAAGGCATTTTCAAAGTTTTCATAAAAATAATGCATAATGCATAACATTGTAACTAATCTTTTTATGCTTAAGAAGTTATCTACAGTCATGCAGATGATTAGAAACAGTTTTCGTTAGAACTAATGGATGGTGTGTGGAAAAACATTCTTTTAAGTTACTTTTTTTTTGTTGTATGAATTTAATGAGACGCTACCCGCCAGGAGCTGGGCGAAGCCACACTGGGTCAGATAGATAGACAGACCCATCTTTTCGCTGCAGTTATCTACAGGCATATGCGTATAGATTCCTCCTCCTCCTCTCCCCTCCTCCTCCCTCCTTCCTCCTCCTCCTTCCTCCTCCACCTCCCTCTTCCTCCTCCTACCTCCTCCCTCCTCCTAATCACTCCTCTTCCTTCCTCCTCCCTTCTCCTCTCTCCTCCTACTCCCTTCTCCTCCCTCCTCCTCCTACGTCCTCCTCCTCCTACGTCCTCCCCCTCCTCCCTTTTCCTCCATCCTCCTACTCCTCCCTCTCCTCATCCTTCCTCCTCCCTTCTCCTCCTTCCTCCTTATCCTCTCTCCTCCTCCCTCCTCCTCCCTCTACCTCCCTCCTCCTCCCTCCATATCCCTCCTCCTCCCTCTTCCTCCTCCTCCCTCTTCCTCCTCCTCCCTCCTCATCCTCCCTCCTCCTCCCCCTCCTTCTCCCTCCTCCTCCTCCATCTACCTCCTCCCGCCTCCTCCCTCCTCCCTCCGCCTTCTCCCTCCTCCTCTTCCCTCCTCCTTCTCCCTCCTCCTCTTCCTCCCTCCTCCTCCCCCTCCTCCTCCTGCGTTCTTCTCCTCCCTCCTTCTCCCTCCTCCTCTTCCTCCTTGCTCCTCCCTCTTCCTCCTCCCTCTTCCTCCTCCTACCTACTCCTCCTCCCCCTCCTCATCCCTCTCTCTTCTCACGCACCCTATTGGTGCCCAGACAATTAATCTCTGGTTAAAGAGAGTTAACAGGACCGAAGTCCTGGCTAGTTAAGTACACTTTCAAATCTTGATTCGTGAGTGTATTTTAATACACTTTTACTCTCGTATGTCATCCAATGCTAAATATGTAGTTACGATGTTCTCTTATCCCCCTCAGACTACATGTGTCCCTGTTGGCTTGTTAGTGTGTTTGACTAATAAGTTGATGTCTCTAATAAAGTGACTGTATTTTAAATTGAAAGTGTTGAGTTTTCAGGTTTGTGTATGTGCTGAATGGATGGTGTATTTCCAAGCGTCACGAGTTGGGATAACCTCAATCATGAATCCTTGCACTGTGTGCACTACATGATCCGGCATTCCAAGTAGTGATGCTTAGTTATATCCTAAATGCTAACCTAAGTATGTTAACTATTTACTAACTAAGCTGAATACTAAACTAAGTTCTATACATGTATTCACAATTTAGACAAGTTATGTACTTTTACATCAAAAACGCAGACAAATTACAATAAATACGTGTTGCGTACAATTTGTCCGCCAAGTGTATCGTTCTCTTATTTAATCCTTTCACACATTCACTCATTCGTCTTTCAAACACAATAGTATTCGATTAAAATATATAATTTAAGTTAAGGTAAATGTTATTGCCCTTGGAAACAATGGGCTAGGCGATATTCGCTCTTTAAGAAAAAAAAACGTACTTTCTGTACGATGAAGGAAAAGTAGGTTATAATTTAAATAGAGACAATTGTATAGGACGGGTTTTCTTAGCCTCTGAATGGCACCGCCTGTAATATTAAAGTAGAATATGTACAAATTACAGGTTAACACAATTTATATACATCACTAATGGAAATATAATACATATTTAATTAAATTAACTAATTAATTAACTCCAACGATGATGTGCGTGATCTACGATGATCTACCTCCTCCCGCCTCCTCCCTCCTCCCTCCGCCTTCTCCCTCCTCCTCTTCCCTCCTCCTTCTCCCTCCTCCTCTTCCTCCCTCCTCCTCCCCCTCCTCCTCCTGCGTTCTTCTCCTCCCTCCTTCTCCCTCCTCCTCTTCCTCCTTGCTCCTCCCTCTTCCTCCTCCCTCTTCCTCCTCCTACCTACTCCTCCTCCCCCTCCTCATCCCTCTCTCTCCTCCTCCCTCTTCCCTCCTCCTCCCTCTTCCTCCTCCTCCCCCTCCTCCTCGCTCTCCTCCTCCCTCCTCCTCCTAATCACTCCTCTCTTCCTCCTCCTCCTCCCTCCTCCATCCTTCCCTCTCATGCTCCATCTTCCTCCCTCCTCCTCCTCTTCCCGTCTCCCCCTCCTCCTCCCTCCTCCTCCCTTATCCCCTCCTCCCTCCTCCTCCTCCCTCCTCCTCTTCTCTCCTCCTCTCTCCTCCTCCTCCTCTCTCTACCTCCTCCCTCCTCCTTCCTCCTCCTCCTCCTCCTCCCTCCTCCTCCCTCCTCCTCCTCCCTCCTCCTCCTAATCCCTCCTCCTCCCTCCTATTCCTCCCTAATCCTACTCCTCCCTCCTCCTCCCTCCTCTTCCCTCCTACTCCTCTGTCCGCCTATCTCTTCCTCCCTCCTCCTCCTCCCTCCTCCTCCTCCCTCTTCCTCCTCCCAGCTCCTACTCCTCCTTTTTCTTCTTCTGTTGCAGCACCATTTACCCAAGTTAATTGTTGGGGAAGATGTAAAGACCTTTCAAGTTCTCTTTCTAATGCTTTTTGTAAGTTGGTCTTCGTTTATCTAAGGTTGTTCTAACTGCAACCAATAAATGATTAGACAGACAGACAGACCGAGAGGGAGGGACAGACAGACAGACAGACAGACAGACAGACAGACAGACAGACAGACAGACAGTCGGGAACGGGAACTTATATGACTTTTTTTTTTTTTTAAAGCATATCCTTTACAGGACTTAGCTGTCAACACCAGCATCTTTCAGCTGTATGTTGATCTCTTGGCAAGATTACGCTCAGTAGTTTGCCATTGCTTTCTGAGCGGCCGGCTCACATACCCCGTAAGGTACCGATGCGATTCGAACCACTGCTGATTTGAACCGTCATCACGTTACCTGACGAGAGTATACGAGATTACGGAGAAAAGTCATAACCTCTAAGCCACGAAGCCGGCTTTATATGACTACTTATATGAATTAAATGAGATGCTCCCCATCAGGCGCTGGGCGAAGCCGGGCCGGGTCAGGCAGACAGACAGACAGACAGATAGACAGACAGACAGATAGATAGTCGGGAACGGGAACTTATATGACTACTTATATGAATTAAATGAGATGCTCCACACCAGGAGCTGGGCGATGCCGAGCCGGGTCAGACAGACAGACAGACAGACAGACAGACAGACAGACAGTCGGTAACGGGAACGGGAACTTATATGACTACTTATATGAATTAAATGAGATGCTCCCCACCAGGGTCTGGGCGAAGCCGGGCCGGGTCAGCTAGTATATATATATACTTCATTCAGTGCTGCCATTAGGCTACTTGCATCAAGTATTGTCCCCTGGTTGGATTAGTACTTTGTTTGACCATGGACTCAGCACAGACCGGAGGTTAACAGCGATTGACGCTACCTTTCAAGCTACGCACCCCCTCACAACAAAAAACATGTTAGGCTTTAAATCATCTATATGATGATTTCAGAACCAGAAAACTAACCCGTATGGCCAGATATTCTAATTCTGGTCCGTCAAATTTAGTAAACATCGTCCACCTCTAGTTGACGCTACCTGGTGTTTTGTAGTCGTTTTGACCACTATGAAACAAAAATATATGCATGCATCGATTTACCAATTTTAGATTGTTTCCCCTTAGGTACCATCATAAATCACTATGCGGGGTAATTTTCGGATGCTTTCAAAACAATAAAGTACATTTGTTTTTCTTTCTTCTAAGTGTCAAACGTTTGATCTTTATTTACAATAGTGACACGTCTGGCACTATTGAAAAGAAATAATCAATCGATGATCCTTAGATCACAAAAGTATACATCCTTTCTCTCAAATTCTCATATGTAAATTATAAAGTCAGAAAATTCATTCGCTCGTTCATTCATACTTAACTATTTGTTTGTATAGTCTGCTATAATGTTAATTTATAACAACAATCAGAAAGGAAACGGAAGTTAATATTGTGTTTACACGATGTTGGAATACACACATTTTCTTCAAACAGAACACTGGAGTACACTGTTTTGTGCAACGTTGTCGTTTATCTAACACAGTCCATAACTCAGTTAAAATATTCGCACTGTTCGGTGGAGTTATTTCACAAAGTTAATAAGTGCTGTTATTACTCAATATTACCAAGCGCTGGAAATACGGTAAGATTTTGAGGTTGTGTAGCACTGTTCTTTTTGCACTTGTTTGTGAAAATATCTTGAACGTTCCATGTACTCTTTACTTACTCATTCTGTCTTATTCATTTATTCACAATTTCACACATTAAAACTGAACGTCAGGAATATAAAAGGACTTAGTTCATATTACAATCAATGAGGTTTAACAGCGGTCTTTTGTGACTGGATATTGTTTGCGCTGTACTGTGATATATGTCTGAGCGCAGTTTGCAACTGTATTTAATCTTTGCGCTCAGGCGTAGTTGGACTGTCAGTGGACTCATCGAGCGGAATTCTTGACAGGAGGTCTGCGAATGTGTTCTCCGTTCCGCTGATGTAGTTTTGGAGCTGTAACGACCATCTGGCTATTCTGTGATTTGTTGGTGTTCCCTGCATTATCACTTTTAATGGGTTGTTGTCTGTTTCCACAATGAAATGTTTACCTAACAAATATTTAGATAATTTAGAACCTGAATATATCACACCCAGACATTCCAATTCTGGTGCACTCCATCTTCGTTCACATGCTGTTAATTTACGGCTGACATACGCTACTGATTGCAGGACATCGTAGTAGGTTTGTAACAGGACGCCAGCCACACCTACACTGCTCGCGTCACATCTTACTGTGAAAGAAATGTTAAGGTTTGGTAATTTTAGTATCGGGTCAGATGAAAAGTAGGATAATATTTTTGTAAGAGCTGGTCTCAGGCCCTCTCTGGTTACAATTTTCTTATCAGTAGTTATGGTTCCATCACAAATTCTATAGTCTAAAAAACATATTTCATGAAAAGCAATTTCGACTTTCGCTGGTTTCACCGTCAGGCCGTGTTGTCTGATGTGTTCAACAGTTTGTTGCAGAGTCGGTAGGTGTTCAGTCATACTGTTGGTGTGTATGCAGATGTGTATGTCTGTCAGTACATGGGGTACGTCTTCTAACAGCAGTCTTGTCATTATCAAATGATATGAGTATGTTATGACTGAAGTAAATGTAACATGTAGCCATTGATGGTACTTCAATGGTATGGTGGATGGTTTTAATTGATGTCGGGTCGTCTGTAGTCCATGTTTGCTTGTAACTCTTTGTCGTGCTGTGTTTTGACTGTTGCTGTTTCTGTCAGTGTAACTAATTGCTGTTGTTCCGGATTGTTGTTAAATCCGTGTGAAGTATGTTGATGCAATGTAGTGTCGAATGGTTATGTCTCTTTTCGCTTTTGTTTGTCAGTCTGATCCGGTGTTTAACATTTGTTTTAATTTGGTCTGTGTCAGTGTCTGTATGATGGGATTGCTGATTTGTCTGATGTTGTTTTAGTTGTTATGTCGATATAGTCTGTGGGTGCAAAGTCTGTCTGCTGTTGTGTTCGTTCAGTAATGAAGATTTAATTTGTTGTTCTGTCGTGGAGGTTGGGTGATTTAATTTTGTTACATTGTTGTAACTCTGATTCTGGACACAACTTATTGGTGGGTATACAATTACAATAAAACAGTGCACATGTAATAAAGCATGAAAATTATATTGTAATTAAGTAGAACAGAAATGCTAAGGCAAATAGGTTGTAGTATGCTCATGTGGCATGTCAATTACCCCGGGAAGATTACCAATGATCAGATCGCAACATGGGTTAAATAATGCGGCACATTTCACCTTGCCTGTTAGAAAGGGTGTTTGGATATATGCCCATGCCAACGGGTACTTTTCAATGTTGCCTGAAAATGTTCTACAGGTAACGAATTTTCCTGTGTAATCTGAGGGGTGTAAAAAGTTTTTCTTAAACCAATAAGCGTGCTGCCACTATCCCTTAATACACTAGCTAATTTTCCGTTGACATAACCCTGATGACTATTTAACTTTCCTTTTGAATCTACAACTAAATTTGCTTCTTCGTTTGTTATTGTTACAGAATGTCCACATGTTAGAACACCATGCCTCATGGAACTGGTTGCACGTTATACATTTATATAGGTGGAACACGTCAATACTTTCAGCTGCATTTGCTGGTTGCTGATTTTCTTCCTGTTCTTCCTCAGGGGATGAACTATCAAACATTGCTGCATTAGCTTTTCTTGTCATTTTGGTTACCTTTACATGAATGACGCCAGTGTCCGTAAGCTTTACACAGACAACATTTAGTTAATCGTTTACAGTTCTTGCGTTCACTGTCCTGTTTATCTATAACATTGTGTAGGTGTAAGATATGCCGGGTTTCTATCACACATGTCATGTTCATTGTGATTAAAGTTACAGTACTTACATTGATAGTTACTGAATTTTCTAAATGGTTTTGCTTTATTATATGCAGTTGGTACATATCTATCGTATGTAGTGGCTGCTACAAGATCTGTCTCTTTAAAAATATTAGCAAAGCAATCTTTATTGGCTGTAAAATAAGCTGAGCCACGTTTATCCATCTGTTGTACTGTTGCACACTCACATTCTTGCAAAAATCGTGAAAAAGCTAATGGTAGTGAGGATAAGATCTTATCTCTCAAAATTAGGTCTTTTAAACGTTCAAAATCCTTGTTCACTTTAGCTGCTTGATAGCCATTTATTGAAAACATTTTGAACATGAGAGGTGCAATCTGAGAACGTTTGTGATAATTTTGGAGATAATTTTGAAAATTGTTCTATATAACCTGCTTCATCTAAAAGAAAATGTGCCGTGATTTTGGCTTTGATATAATGATAGTCTGTTCTTAGTTCATCAGGGAATGTTTTCTATGACCTTTAGAGGTTCTCCTGACAGACTTTTCATATATATCATATTCCATTCTGAAACTGGTATTTGGTAGTGCTTCATTATTATTTCAATATTCTTGGTATATGCTGATATGCAGTCACCATTTGAGAATTTGTTGACAATCCCTTGGTATTTTTTATATTGGTTGTCTTTTTCTTTGGTTTCTAGTTTACTAGTTTCTTTGTTGGTACCAGCTTCAATTTATAATTGTTTTAATTTGAACTGCGTTTCAAGTTCCTCTCTTTAATTTGTGCGTTGATTTCAGCTTTTCTTAGCTCTGCTTCTGTCTCAGCCTGTTTATTCTTAGCATCTAACTCAGCCTGTTTATTCTTACCATCTAACTCAGCCTTCTTTAGCTCTCTTTCTGCTGCCCTTTCTTCTCTTTCTGCTGCCCTTTCTTCTCTTTCTGCTGCCCTTTCCTCTCTCTCTCTCTCTCTCTCTCTCTCTCTCTCTCTCTCTCTCTCTCTCTCTCTCTCTCTCTCTCTCTCTCTCTCGCTTTTTCTTCTATTTGGACATGTTCTGTATATTTTGTCTCACTCCATTTTGTTAACTCTTCTCCCGTTAAACCTAATTGTTGGCCTGACTCTATGAAGTCGTGTAAAGTAGCCATGATAGTTCGAAAATTGTGTTCTAATGGCACCCACAATCACAAAAAAAATTGCAGTAAGCAATGAATTATATGTAATCAAATATAATAGTTATACACAATATACAATAGTGGGGGGGAAAATACAGGGCGGGCCTGATCGCTCACAAAAATATATGACCAAAAAAATACTTAGCTGGCGATGAAGTTCTGAGCATTCAAAGTCTGCACCAAAATTGGGGTATTTGTACTTTAAGGTCCGAAAAAAACAATTCAGTTTGTCTGTAATACTCGATGACAACTCTGTATGCTGGGGAAAGAAAAATGTTAATCGTTGTCCGAATTTGGGGTGTATGCGTGGTCGATTAATTGTGTATAGGTTTGTATACAGTCAAGTATGGATGTAAGTCTATAATGTCGTCATTGTTGGTCCTTAGAATAATAGAGGTTTGTGTATGTTCAAAGTACTTGCAAGTTAAATTTACTGGTTAAGACTGATCTTGCTCACTTTCGCTCAGAATTTTATATGTACAACATTCCATTTTCCATACATTTTACAATTTACATAATAGTGATATTCATCATTGTTCAACACACGTTTATATATATATGCTTCTACACTAGATGAAATCTTTAAATCTTCACGTTCGCTCACTATTTCACATGTGTTTCTTTCGTAAGCCGGACAAGCTATCCACGTTCACTCTGTTATACGTATGATTCAAAATCCGGACGAGCTACACACGTTCACTCTCCTATACATATGATTCAGAACCGGACGAGCTACCCACGTTCATTCCCTGTCATGGTATTAAATTATATGGACATTTGGCTCGCTCTCTCAGAACAGGGTATGAAACAATCATACACTCTCAATGATTGGACTCTCACTCGCGGCCACGTGTAGTAACCTTTTAATCACGTAACCTATTTACATTAAGTACATTCGTGAATAGTTGCGCGCTTAACTCGGCGCAACGTGTACATCATTACAACATGAAGTATATACATTGCACATCTTATATTAATACAACATGTCTCTCACTCTGTCGCAGCTTACACACACTCCACTCTACTAGTCAGCCACGCTATCTCACAGCAGTCAGAGAATACAATCACAACTCTCTCTGTCCGTCCTGTCTCGCTGTCCTGAACCCGTCTGCCCAACACAGGTAATCTTGCTCAGACCTTTCCTTCTCGCCCCTCGTGCGTTCCGTGTCTCACGATGACCACTGGGCGGCAATTGCGCCGTGGCTAGCCGTACTCGGCGACACCTCGCTGCCGGTGGTTTTGACTGTCGTAAGTTGCCGTTCACCTCCAGGCTATGGAGATCCTGTCAGTAATTGTAAACTGAATATCGTGTTTTTCTATTTGTGCAACACTGGCTTCTGCCGATTAATGGCGATTGCTTCTGTGACTTTTAACAAGCGACAATTGTGTGTGTTAAACAACACGTGAAAAGCATTGTCTCTATCAATCACTTAACCAATTTCTAAAATATGCAGTCCAATCAATGATGTTGGAGGTTTGTGGTTTATCGACTTGCCCAGGTTCCCAACTTCTTTGTTTATTATTCTGTCAATCCAATTGGGTGCGTGTTAAAAGTCGCAGAAGCATTCACCATTAACCAGGTGTGGTTGCTGGGTGAAGTGAAGGGGTTGACCAAGACAAAGATGGGCATAGGACAACACGGACACCATGCTCGTGAAAATTTATGAGGCAGGGGAACTAGAGAGGATCGAGAGTCTTTCCGGCGGGTTGTGATAGAGTGACGTTCTGTAAAGGACCTGTAATGTAATGATGATGGAGTTGTCAGGTCTTAGTCAAATATGAGTGAGCTACCGTATAACAGTCAGGTCTTAGTCAAATATGAGTGAGCTACCGTATGACAGTCAGGTCTTAGTCAAATATGATTGAGCTACGGTATGACAGTCAGGTCTTAGTCAAATATGATTGAGCTACGGTATGACAGTCAGGTCTTAGTCAAACATGAGTGAGCTACGGTATGACAGTCAGGTCTTAGACACATATGAGTGAGCTACCGTATGACAGTCGGGTCTTAAAAATGAGTGAGCTACCGTATGACAGTCAGGTTTTAGTAAAAAATGAGTGAGCTACCGTATGACAGTCAGGTCTTAGTAAAAAATGAGTGAGCTACCGTATGACAGTCAGGTCTTAGTAAAAAATGAGTGAGCTACCGTATGACAGTTAGGTCTTAGTCAAATATGAGTGAGCTACCGTATGACAGTCAGGTCTTAAAAATGAGTGAGCTACCGTATGACAGTCAGGTCTTAGTAAAAGATGAGTGAGCTACCGTATGACAGTCAGGTCTTAGACAAATATGAGTGAGCTACCGTATGACAGTCAGGTCTTAGACAAATATGAGTGAGCTACCGTATGACAGTCGGGTCTTAAAAATGAGTGAGCTACCGTATGACAGTCGGGTCTTAAAAATGAGTGAGCTACGGTATGACAGTCAGGTCTTAGTCAAATATGAGTGAGCTACCGTATGACAGTCGGGTCTTAGTCAAATATGAGTGAGCTACCGTATGACAGTCAGGTCTTAGTCAAATATGAGTGAGCTACCGTATGACAGTCAGGTCTTAAAAATGAGTGAGCTACCGGATGACAATAAGGTCTTAGACAAATATGACAGCTACCATCAGCCAATAGACGGTACTACCTGCTTTCTGTTAGCACTGAATGTTGGGCGACGCTCACCGAACCAGACACCCCACATTCTGCCAGCCACCTTCGGGCGGATGAGAGTAATTGGAAGAGTATACGCCTTACTCTAGGGCAAGGAAATTCATCATCATCATCAAGCGCAATGCCGGCTGGCGTAGGCGTTCATGGCTCTCCACAGATCTCGGTCTTTGGTGTTCTGGATCAACTCTGCTGATGATATTCCTCCATGCCACCACCTCAATCCGTCCAGCATAATTTCTCTTGGTCTGCCTCTGCCTCTCTTCCCCTCGATCTTTCCAGTTGTCACGATGTTCTCCAATACCTCTCTTCTCATCACATGACCAAAGAAAGCTTTTTGTCTCTTTCTTATTGTTGTATATAGTGTTCTAGTTTCATTAGCCTCTTTCAAGCAATCGTTGTTAGTTACTCTGGCAGTCCAAGGAATTCGCAACATTCGTCTTAAAAACCACATCTCTGTTGCTTCTAAGTTCTTCCTAATTTGTTCATTTACTTTCCAAGATTCGCTGTCATACAGCAAAACTGGTTCTATATAGCATTTTAGCACTCTTTCTTACATTCAGGAAAGGAAATGCAACCTAAGACTAAATGTCATTGCAGGGCAGACAAAGCTTTACGCCTTGGTCGGCAACTGATCTAGGGTGGGAGCTCTGACAGGCAGAATGTTGGAGCATTGCGTTGCTGACCCGACAGCTTCTGCAGCGTGTCTTGTTCCAGATGTTTTAGTTTTACCTTTCTTCTGGAATGAACTAGTGGGATCATGCTGCATGGGCAACACATGCTATCTGTAATTCAGCCCAGGCTTTGTGTTATGGAGAGGTATAACTCCATCCCTGGTCTAGTTATTATGCATTTTTTGAAGCACAATGAAACAAACTGTCGTCTGTCAACATCGCAAGACGTCAGTACCACATGGTAATGAGTTGTTCATAAGAAAGCTGTCACTGTACCATTACAGATGTAAGGACAATGTTTGACAATGTAATCATATGGGAGAAATTTGAAAATGGACTCGTCCAGAGTTTAAGTTAACCGTATGGCGACTCTCAGTCGCTACTCGAGCTGGGTAAACATCCAGTATAAGTAACTTATGTCCGCCATGTTAGTAGCAGTGATTTCATTGTTAGACGTTAGAGTCGAACTACTGGTTATACTGCGCCGGCACTAAGCATTTCGCGCTATTTGTTCTGAATGGCGCAAAATGCTTAGTGCCGGGATCTCAGTTTCTGCAGTGTTGCGCAGTAACGCTCAGCATACACCGTTGGTGTTAATTTGAAATAAGCGTCCGTTAAATTGTTGTAAAAGTCTAGTTGTTTAAAAAATATATATACATTGTATAAATATAAGTGATCTATAAATGGTATGTAAATTCAATTGGTAACTTTTATTAATTTCAGTTTTAGAAGCATCATTTTCCAGAAAAATTTGGCAAATGAAAAAGTATGATTTTTTTGCGGTGGGGTAAATGTGCCATACATATTTAAAAATGCATTTTTAGTCTACGTTTACTCCAGTTCATATTATGATTTATTTTTTTTTAGTTTTTAATTGATTTTATATTTCAAAACAATGTTTTCCCGTGATGAATTTGAATAACGAAGACACAAACAATAGATTGCACGATTTATTGCCTGGCATATTTCGCTGCATCTCGTCAGGTACATACTGCAGAAATCACACAACTTACGTGAATTAATTAAATTAATCCTTCAAACTGAAATATACACATGTTGAAGCCAGACTTTTCCGGTGAATTCAATTTCCAATTTACATGCAGATGCGAGGCCATCTACATAGGCAGAACTGAGCGACAGTTACATTGCAGGGTTTCGGAACATATTCCGAATTGGTTGGACAAAATACTACACACAGAAGATGGTAGCCTAGGCAGGCCGACACACCGGAAAAGTCTGGCTTCATCGGTCGGGAGACATGTGCTCGAGACTGCGCACGTGGTTGAAAGAAACAGTGCCTTCCGTGTGTTGTTCAACACACAAAGTAGTCGATTGTTAAAGTTTGCTGAAGCTATACTAATCAACCTTCGTAAGCCGTCCTTGTGTAAGCAGAAAGACATGTTAGTCGGTTTAAAATTACCGTGGTAGACAATCGACATTACTGTGCGAACATGTGTATATTTCAGTTTGAAGGATTTATCTAATTAATTCACGTAAGTTGTGTGATTTCTGCAGTATGTACCTGACAAGATGCAGCGAAATATGCCAGGCAATAAATCGTGCAATCTATTGTTTGTGTCTTCGTTATTCAGATTTTATATTTATGTATTTCAGCCCATAGTGAAATGAGTGGTGAGCGCAAGAAAAAATTTCGTCAGTATTCGGAGGAATATTTAAAATTTGGTTTCATATCTGCTGACCACGATGAACAGTCACCTTTTTGTCTTTCATGCCAACAATGCTTGACCAACGAATCAATGAAACGAGGTCGTCTTGAGGCACATTTGATGGCGAAACATAATGCTCATATTAATTCAGATTTGAATTACTTTCAAACTTTAAAGAAAAATTGTGAAAAAAAAGAGTAACATTAAAGTCTCTAATTACTGCTCATAATGCAACTATCTATCGTACTCTTGAGGCTAGTTATCAAATTTCATTACTCATCGCTAAATCTGGGATCAAACCATCAATATCAACATTTCTTAAAACGGTTCTGGAAAAAAGATGACAAAGACGTTAAAGCTATGCCACTAAGTAACAATACTGTTAGCAGAAGAATAGACGACATGAGTGAGGATATTGAAATACAACTTGTTGAAAAGCTGAAAACAAGAAAATTCTCAGCGCAAATGGATGAATCAACTTTGAGAGACAGTGAGGCCATACTTATAACTCACGTAATATATATAATAATAAAGGTGATTTTGCTGAAGAAATGTTGCTCTTTAAATCGTTAGAAAGCACTACTACCTCCAAAGATATGTATAGTAAGCTAACCAAATTACCTAGATGTCAATAATATACCAATGAAAAATATTACATCTTGTGCTGCAGATGGTGCTCCTAATATGACGGGGAAGAAAATGGTTGTTTAAAATTGATGAAAGATGAGAATCCAGAAATGCTTCTTGTGCATTGTGTTATTCACAGGGAAAACATTGTAGCTAAAACATTTTGCCTGTTCAAAATGAAATAGTAAATTTAGTAATAAGGTATATCAATGCTATTAAAGCTAGTGCCAAATGTGAACGCGATTGATTGATTTATTTAATCATCGACATCACAGCATTCGAGGCATTCCCATAAGCGCTCCGTCCCCATCCTCAGCAGCCAGCGAAGAGTTCCAACACCAATAGTGCCAGTAGCAATCTGATTATATGTCCGTCTTGCCTTTCCTCTGAGCGTCGAGCGTCGGCCAAAACCCCTTGTCACTCCTCACTGCCTCATTCTTGCCTGACCATGGTGATCCATTTGCTCCTCCAAGGTGTGCACGTTCTCCCATAAGGGCACAGCCACGTCTGCCCTGTCACGCATCATAATTCCACCATGTTTTGCAGAGTCAGTCAAGCTGTCCGCCTCTTCATTCCCCAGCACACTGGCATGCCCCGGAGAAAAACTCCAGGCGATGCTTGCCACTCGTGTCCTCCGAAGCGAGGCAAGCCACTCTGCAAGAAGCATACCTGTCCTCACCTTCCTCAGCATGCTTTCTGAGTCGGTTACAATCACGGTGTGTGTGTGTGTGTGTGTGTGTGTGTGTGTGTGTGTGTGTGTGTGTCGTATTCTCCATCCAGCAGAGAGCTGCAGTGACCGCCTCCACCTCCATTCTAAAGCTAGATGCTATGGTATCATATGCCAGGCTCTCCTGCACCAAACGTTGACCACTAGCTTTTGCTACGAACCCCCAGGCACTTCTCCTACCTCTTGACACCGAACCATCTGTGTAGATGATCACATCACCCGAGCAAGCATTATCCTGAATTAGTTGCTGAATTTCCACTTCAGTGGCCCCTGGTGGCCATTCCCTGCATTTCCGGCTTAATGTGATTATGACTCTGCACAAGTCTGACTGCCTCGCTGGCACTCTGACCCACTCCTCTCCTTGTCTAATGTTAACTAAGATGCACACGTGTCTGATTGTATCCTCCGCCTGAGCCGTCCATGATTTCCCTCTTATCAGTCGCTGACCCTTAACTGCTTCCAGCGCCTCATGCAAAGGGTGATCTGTGTCTGCAGCTACTCTGAGGTATGTCTTCGCCTGCATCACCTTGAGCCTACCTGCAACAGTCGGAAAACCAAGGATGTAACGCATACACACTACTGGGGTGTCTCTGGGCATCCCAGAATGACCCGCATAGCTTCGTTCTGTATGCGCTCTAGCTTCACCAGCTGACTCTTTGAGACAGTGAGCAGTCCTAGTCCATAATCAATCACTGAGAGGATCAAGTGCTGGTATAGTGTGAAGAGCATTCTCTGCTCTGTGTCCATTGCAGCCATAGTTTTAAGTGCATTGAGTCCCTTTTGAGATCTTGTCACAACCGTCTCCACATGATCCTTGAAGGACAGGCTCCTGTCAAATGTGATTCCCAGATACTTCAGTTTGTTCTCTCTGTTGACGTTTCTACCATCTATCGCGAGACTCGGAACATCAGCTCTCACAATCCTGTTGTCCAGAGAGCACCACAAAACAGCCGCCTTTTCCGGGTGGATGACAGCACTCATTTCTGTGCACCAGTCAATCACTTTATCTACTGTCGCCTGTAACTCCTGGGCTGTTTGCTCCCTATCTCTCCCCTGCCTATATGCAATAATAACATCTGCAAATGTTAGTATCCTACCAACCCCTGGTGCTTCTAGGTTTGCAATCTTGCTCGTATACACGTTAAAGAGCACAGGTAAGATTTCTGATCCCTGTGGCAGTCCCGGGGTTAAAATATGCGGCTCTGAGGTCCATGCACTCAAACGGAGAGCAACCCGACGAGAATACAGGACGCTCGCTATCCAGTTCACCAACCAGGGATTGACCCCCTACTCCATCAGTGCGGTCATCAAAATATCATATCTGACTCTATTGTATGCATCTTCGAGATCAAGCGCTGCCGCCATCGTTTCCTGTCTACTCTGGAACCCCTGATAAATGTCAAAGGCAAAAATGGCTGCATTTGACCAGGTATCTTTTCCTGGCCTGTAGCTCCCCAGACCTCTTGGAAGAAGCTTCCTGCTTTCCAAAATCTCTTGCAGCTTGATAGCGACTATCTTCTCTAAAACCTTCCCAAATGTATTTTGAAGGGTGATGATCCTAAAGCCGCTAAGCTTTGAATGATCCTTGAATGGTTTTGGGAAAGGGATGAGATAGCTGTCCTAATGCTCTAGTTAAAGCAGTCGGTCATCTCCTTCAGGTCTACATCGCTCAAAGCTTTCATGTGGCCATACCTAACCCCATCAGGCCCTGGTGCCGTGTCTTTTAACTTTTTCAATATATGTTTAAAATCTTCAACGCAAATGATGTCTTCCTAATGCATATTCTTCATGGTGCCAGATAACTCCTCTCTAACTGCATCGCAGAACGTTTCAGGGCAGAAAAAAAAAGCTGGGAGCAGCCACCGTGGTGGAGTTTCGAGGTGGAGAAGGCTTGGGTGGATAAGCGTTGTGCTGTAAGGAGATGGCAAAATGCCAAGAAGAACAGAGGTGGTTAAAAGCGAAAAATGGGCAGAGGTGTGTCAAAGAGTAAGCACAGACAAGTCACTGAAATTGTTCTGGCGACTACATAAAAGCATGAGTGGTGTAGTCAAGAATAAGAGCATTTCTGACTTCCAAGGTGCTGACCTCATCTGGCAGAGGACTAACGAGGACAAGGGCAAAGCCCTCTTTGAACGCTACCTTGAGCAGAGCAACCAGACAGACATGGGAGGCCAGAATCTGGCCAAGGAGGTCACCTCAGAGAGATGCAAGGCCCAGAACACTTCGAATGAAGACACAGTGACAGTGAAAGAAATCAAGGCTGTGCTTCGACGATCAAAAAACAGCGCTCCAGGTCCTGATGGCATAAGATACGACGATATAAATAGGTGTACCGACAATGAGCTAGAGAAACTAGCAGACATGTACAACAACAGTATAGGGAGTGCTAGCATCAAGGAGGAATGGTTACACAGCTATCTGATTCCCTTGCCGAAGCCTGACAAAGACCACAAAAAATTCAAGGAATATCGAATTATAACCATGCAGAATACAATAGGCAAGCTGCTGGAGAAGGTAATTGCCAGGAAAATATCAAGCCAACTAGAGAGGCAAGGTGTTTTCCCACCTACCCTGGGTGGGTACCGTCCAAAAAGAGAAACCTGGACCAATGCAGCAGTCTTTGCCCATGATGTCTATGAAGGTTTCCACTCAGGCACTGAAACCGTTGCTGCAGCGATTGATCTTGAGGACGCATACAACAGAGTACCACTGGATTTTTTAATGTTTCAGCTTCTTGAACTAAACGTAAGTCCATTCCTCCTTAGTTGGATCGCTGCAGCCCTCTTCTAACGGAAAGTAGTTTTTAGATGTGGCAGTTGGACTTCGGAACCAACAACAATATATCCTGGCCTACCACAGGGATCACCATTATTGCCGGTACTGTTCAACGCCTACACAGTGAGAATCACCAGTGAGCAGATCACTGGACCTGGCAGGACATTGTTATATGCCGATGATGTTTGTAAGGATAGAGAGGAGGTTGCTGTGGAACTACAAACCGAACTCAATCGCATAAGTACTTGGTGTGATGAAGCTGGGGCAATGGTCAACCCAACAAAGGCAACAGTGACTTGGTTCTCGTTGAATAATCATATTGTCAACACTCCAACACCAACTGTAATGCTGTGTTCAGAGACAGTGGAACGAATGCAGGCAATGAATTACCTGGGGATACGGTTTGATCGAAGCCTTGCTTATAATGTGCACATAGACCAGGTGATAACAAAGGCCAAGCGGGGTTTGGCAGCGATGCGGGTGATGGCGGCAGCAAACTGTGAGCAGCGCCATCTATGTCTTCTGTACGAGGGGCTGGTCATGTCTGTTTTGGAGTATGCAATGGCAATCCTGACTCTCAGCCATAAGCAGATAGAAAGGATACAGAATGAAGCTATGCGCATTATTCTTGGATGTACAAGAGATACAGCATGCAGGGCGATGCGCTACCTTCTTGATTTTCCAACCATTGAAGAGAGAATACAAGTTTGCAGGGCACGCGCCTACCTCAGAATTAACGCAAACACACAACATCCACTGCATTAGTGAAATTAGGAAGGTGAAGGGCAGCAGGTTAAAAAGAGGACGGTCGTGGATGGGTCAAGCCGAAGACAATCTTCAACAGGATGTGTTCACTTGAGGACTTAGAACCTGGCGAGGAGTGGGTGCAAGTGCCAACAGACTTCTGCGCATCCTTTTCAGTTTGCATCCAACTAGATAGAAAATGCAGACAAGAAAATCCGGCTGCTGTGGAGGCTGAAGTACAAGCGTTGATTTTCGAGAATTCGCTAGACGGTGACGCGGTCATCTACACAGATGGGTCGGTCGTCCGACATGTGAGAAGCTCATGGGCCTTTACAGCTCGGGCCGGAGGGAGAATTGTGAAGGAGGACTCTGGTGCTTTCACTGAAACCACAAGTAGCCTGACCATGGAAGGTCATGGCAGTAAGTAAAGCAATAACATGGCTCGAGACACAGACATTCACTAGGGCTTGTTTCCTTAGCGACTCAATGAACATGATCAAGAGGATAGAGGAGGGGTCGATCCGAAGAGAATGGGTGCTGCCTCTGGAACGGTCTCGGCTGGCAAAGATTAGTTTCATCTTCGTGCCAGGGCATGCGGGAGTACAAGGAAATTAGCGGGCTGACAAGCTCGCAGGTGAGGCTACTGTGGAGGGCGGACGCGCCATGGAACAGGCTGATATTCTGAATGCTCTACGAGAAGTAAGACTTTTGCGAGAACCAAGTGATGACTGTGAATCTACAACAATGGCCAGACTGCGAGAGCAGCAAATTAAAAGAGGGGTGGCCAAACAAGAACACTACGCAGGAAGCCAAAGAAGATTGATAAACCAACACACACTGGCGTCGTTAGCCACTACACGCTGCGGGATTTGCTGAGGAGGGGATCCGAGCACTTATGGACTGAATGGTTCGATGTGCAATGAGGATGATCTGTCGACTAACTAACTGCATCTCTGGTGTCTGCTTCATTATGATTGGTCTGCGCTAAAAATATCTGGAGAAACACCTCCCCTTTCTCTTTGTCTGTTGTCACGCGCACACCATCATCTCTATAAATTGTTCCCAGTGTAATTAGCCGATCCTTTCTTTGTATTTGTCTGTGCAGTTTCCAGAATTTTCGCAGTGTTTTATCACCTCCAATCTCCTTCATGAAACATTCCCATTTTGCGTTTTTGGCCTCTGCAGTACAGCGCTTGAAGACCTCCACCTTATCTTTCTTGACATTTTCCGCTGTATCCACTTCCTCTTGTGAGCTTCGGGGTGTCTGTCGCACTTTCCTTAGCTGCTTCAATGCAGCTCTCTTTGCCTTCCAACACATGGTCTACTTCTGGGGTCCACCATGAGGGTTGCAAAAAAGGAGTTTTAACAGTCCTGTTGCATGCCTCCTATCTGAAGCGTCCAAGAAGGCAATCGGTCCACTCATACTGGAAGGTCTTGTGCGCTATCCCAGCTTGAACTTTCCTGGGTTTAGAGATCAGGACTGAACATGGCATGTGATCACTCCCATGGTCATTCTAAACAGTCCACTTTACAACAAGGACTGATGACTGGGAGACAAGTGCCAAGTCAATAGCTGTGTCTGCATCGCCAGGCCTTATTGCCATTCTCGTCGGCCTCCCGTCACATCGGAGTCCACCATAACATCCGTGCCAACATGTTCCGCAAGGGCAATTCCCTGTCGGCTTTCTCCACTACTAGCATTGAAGTCTCCACATATGAGTAGCCTATCACCTGGTACTTCCTCCAATTCCTTAAGCCAGTCCCAGTGTTCCTTTCTGACAAAACAGTCCACAGTGGCATATACATTTATGAGGTTCCAACTTAAGCCACCAATCTCCATTTGTATGCCCTGGACCTCTCTTGCACTGTGAAAGTCTCTCAAGTTATTTTGTGAAGATGAAAATGAAGACCATGTGAGACTTACACTTCACACTGAAGTAAGATGGCCCTCGAAAGGGAACTGCTTGAAAAGATTTATGGAACTATTTGATACTCTTAGGGATTTTTTAAGCGACAAACCTGAAATTAAAAATTTATTAACGGTTGATGGTAAGGCATTTGCGAGTTATTTAGCCGATATCTTTGAAAAACTAAATATATTAACTAAACAACTTCAAGGAACAAATAAAACTCTTATCTATGAAAAAGCGAAGATATTTGGTTTCATTACCTTTATTGAATTATGTCAGACATATATTTACAACAAAAATTTTGAAAATTTTCATTGGCTCCAAAAATGTGAAGTGACTGATACCGCAATATATGTTATTGTCGATCATCTGAAAATTTTATCGGCTGATTTAAAAGAAAGATTGTCTGATTTGAAACAAACTGATTTCCCAACTTGGATGATGCAGCCAATGTTAGTGGATTTGTCTGATATTTCATATATGCAGTATCAAGAAGAACTCGCAGAAATGCAAAATGATGAATCAATTAAAACTTTATTTAATATAAAAGGAGCGATGGCATGGCTTTGTGAGGAAACCGAAATCAAGTATCCAAATGCAACCAAATGTGCAAGAGAACTATTGTTACCGTTTCCATCTTCATATTTAGCTGAATGCGGATTTAGTGCCATAAATGATCTGCTGCTAAAAAAAAAAAAAAAAAATCGGCTGGATATAACAAAACGGGGAGACTTGAGACTGAAGTTAACTAAATTGGAACCTGACATAAAATCTCTTTGCAGCAAGCATCAAGCGCAAGGATCTCACTAAATTTAAATAATAAATAATTACTAATAATTAAAATAATATAGAAAAATCTTTCATTAAAATTATTTTGTACTTGAATTTCAGTTCTCCATTATATGTTTTGAAAATTTACTTACTGTGTTTGCTCAATAATTTCCAAGTGATTTCTTCCTAAAACCTATCATTCAAGTTTCTTTAGTGAACATTTCAATTTTTGAATATTAAAAATTATGTATATGTTGGGGGTGGGGGGGGGGGGGGGGGGGAGGGCATAAGAATTTTATAAAGGCTTAGGTGGGGTTATCACAAAAAAGGTTGGGCAACACTGGTCTAATTATTACACACGAGCATCAAGTCTACAATATTTTAGACACGATGCACATGGAAACATTGTCCCTATATGCTTGGTTGAGTTTGAAATATACATTTCTGGGGAGCCTCTCACACCATTGAAATAACATGACCATATCAGTTCATAATTATTGATTGGCACTTACACACATTAAGGAAATAAAGATGTAAAGATAGATCAGAGCACACGCTCATCATCATCATCATTAGCATGACCTGTGCAGAGCATCGCTCTCATCGCGGCCCGCCGAAAAGATGATCCATCCTTTACCATGTCTCCTCATTGTGTTTTCCATGCCATATTCAGTGTCCTGTATTATACTTCGTGCTGGTCCGCCATTTCCTCTACTTTTTGTCTCAAATCACTGTACTCTCTAACCCACGTTCGTGTTGAACATGGATTTAGTGAGTCACCGACGAAAAGTGGAATCGGATAGTTTGACTACAACACGACCACATCTAAAAAAATTGGCGTTGCGATGTATATATATATTTAACATATAGTCCTTGACTTGGGGACGTTAATTACAAGTACCTCTGAAATCGGAGTGGGTTCGTCTGATGGCGAGCAACACAGTTAATAGGGAAAGCTAATCCACACTCAAAATTCAGCCCAGCACCACTAGAAGAAGTGAAAATGGACTGCGTTTGAGTTCAAAAGCGAGCGAGCGCCAAAAAAAGTATCTTTTTGTTTATCTAGCTGCGTGTCTCATGCCATTTAATCTCACATGATGTGATTTTACATCTGTGTGTTTCTAGGACCGCTCATGTTTGACATTGGGACGAGTAGAGCTCCCGTCAACTTCGTGTTTATATGCATGTTGATTAAACTTGGTGCTGTTCTATCCACGCCTCTTCTTCTAGGAAATACGCCTCACACCGCTACTAATAATATCGTTTTCTTTGATGATCAGATTAAGACACACCAGACAATATACACATTGAAAACAATCGGCATACCTGGATTCGAACTTGCGGATTCCAAATGTTGAAATGACGACAGCGCCTCGTTGTACTCGTTGTAGAAACAAATATACTACGATGTACGCCAACTATTCACATTCTAAAACTTGTGATCATTAGCAAGGTCAGTCATTCACACAATGCAGAATGTGTAGGTTGGCAGAATTCATACCCAGCCCGAGTCTAGCAGTTGGTTAATCGAACTGAGAAATTACGTATTCGTCAGTAATGTGGTTTTCCCAAACTGTTGTAATCGGAAATTCCACAACGGGAATTTCAAATCATCATCACGAGCCTTGCCGACTGGCGTAGGCGATAGTACCCATGATCTCCCCATGTTGCCAGTTTAGCCAGCAAGTATAAATCTATGACTGACCACTTTTAATTACGTCTGACTGACATATTAAGCCAAATACTGGTGTATGTGTGTGTACGTATGTGTGTGCATTTACTAAGTGCTACAAATCATGTTTATTATCTGCAATCAGTACTTCTTTCCGATCAGTTATGAAATCTGCAAGCATCTTTGTTATGTCGATCTTCCTATTTCATAATGTGTCTTTTAGATTGTTAGTATGTCCTTCGATAACGATTCTTCTCATACCCTCTAAATTTCTCATACTTCTAATATTTGGGAAGTGTTTGGGGGTGAAGGGTGGGAGGGGGGGGAGGTGTAGGATGGAGACATTAAATATCCATGTCGCAAACGTCTGTTGATCGGTTGGCTATTGACCTACTTCATTGTGAATGTTTACGGCAGCTTGTTGTTTCCAATATATGTTCTTTACAAGTCTAAGATCTTTCCCATCAGTTATGAAATCTGCAAGCATCTTTGTTCTGTCGACGTGTCTTACTCTATCGAAAACCTTTTTCTATTCTATGACACAAAGATGACTAATCATCATTTCCTAGGTTTCTGTAAAGAAGGCAGTCTGTCATTACTTCCCTTCTTGACGGTACCATACTGGTCTGTGACCCTTGCCATTGTCTCCATAAAGAGATCGTCTGCCTACCATCACCACCTGGAGACTATAACCAACAACTATCTGTCAGCAGTTTTGAAGCTCAATCTACCACCTGCTTTCATTGTATCACGTTACCCAGCTACTCCACCCTGTCCAAAGGTGTCCTGTAGACTAGCGGAGGAAAGGAGGCGCCTGACTTCTCCTTTGATTGGGGATACACCTCACCCTCCAGCCATTACCAGCTGGGGCCTTATCCCAGCCAATCCACATGTACTGCGCCGAATCATGACCTGATTAAATCCTATCCTCACTGACCTCTTTGCTGATTATGTTCTAACATACCTACTTGCTGATTACATCCTAACTGACCTTTTTGCTGATTACATCCTAACTGACCTTTTTGCTGATTACATCCTAACGTACCGCTTGGCTGATTACATCCTAACTGACCTCTTTGCAGTCAAGCTGAAAAACATCTGATGGCTGTAGAAATGTGGTTTCTGAGGAAAATGCAAAGAATACCATGGACAGACATAAAAACCAATGAAAAAGTTCTTCAAGAAACAAATGAAGATTGTAAACTGATTAGAGACATTAGACGTAGACAGTCAAACTTTTGTGGGCATGTTATGAGAAGAAATGATTTGGAGAACTTGGTGACGACTGGCAAGATCGAAGGGAAGAGACCAAGGGGAAGACCGAGAAGCAAATACCTGGATGACTTGACCTCGTGGCATGGTAGCGACAGAAACACGGAGCTGATCCACGACTCTGGTGATCGAGTAAGATGGCAACATATGACCGCCCAAGCTTACCGGCATGGGACATGATGGATGGACCTCTTTGCTGATTATATCAAACTATATACCACTTTACTGATTACATCCTAACATACCACTTTACTGATTACATCCTAACATACCACTTTGCTGATTACATCATAACTGACCTCTTTACTGATTATATCCTAACTGACTTTTTTGCTGATTACATCATAATATACCACTTTACTGATTACATCCTAACATACCACTTTACTGATTACATCCTAACATGCCACTTTGCTGATTACATCTTAACATACCACTTTGCTGATTACATCATAGCATACCACTTTACTGATTACATCCTAACATACCACTTTACTAATTACATCCTAACTGACCTCTTTACTGATTATATCCTAACTGACCTTTTTGCTGCTTACATCCTAACATACCACTTTACTGATTACATCCTAACATACCACTTTACTGATTACATCCTAACATACCACTTTACTGATTACATCCTAACATACCACTTTACTGATTACATCCTAACATACCACTTTACTGATTACATCATAACATACCACTTTGCTGATTACATCATAACTGAACTCTTTACTGATCATATCCTAACTGACCTCATTGCTGATTACATCCTAACATACCAGTTTGCTGATTACATCCTAACATACCAGTCTGCTGATTACGTCCTACAATACATACGTGAATTTCCGGTATCGATCTTGCATAATCTACTGGCTTCTGAGTTTAAGATGGAAAGTAAAGCTTTTGAACAGTGACCGTTTAGAGACAATACTTTGGTACTGGGTTGCGAGGAGTCTACACTAACTTCACTTCGATAGATGTAATCCTGTTTCTGGGCTTAGACGACTTGACAATGCATCGTACTTAAGAGTTGAACTCACGGTATTTCAGAGGGATTACAACAAAGACACAATCGCCATAACACTAGGTTTCACACGAAGTAAACAAACCAACCATCAACAACGTAGCAGTTTTGAATCTATTGCAGTCGACATTTTATTACAAAGACTAGCTTTGTGTTTAAATAATTAGCATAAAGCTTAATAGGGAAACCAAGGAATAACATTTTGTCGTAAGGATACGCACCAACAATGACGAAAGGAAGAAACTGAAGTCTATATATATAAAAAGCGATATATATATGTAGGGATGTATTTGATGCGTTCGATAACGGTCCATCCGATTGAGATGAAATTTTCTACATGTTTTCTTTTCATTCCCATGCAGCCAACTGTCATAGTTTGTTAGTGTACAATCAGCTATTTACTTACTAAAATTTAATATTTTAATATCTTATCATTTATATATAGCGAGTGGACTTAACTTAAGAAAAGTTATTTCAAGGGGCATAACTTTTAATAGCATTGCTATATACTTTATATATAGATTGTTGCATTGTTTTCAAAGATTTATAAACTCTTTGTCTACAGTTATTTACAGGCATATGAGTTATAATAATTAATGCTATAATCATTAAGGCATTTTCAAAGTTTTCATAAAAATAATAAAATAACATTTTTGTTGCGTATCCCTTACGGGACGTTGCAGTCAACACCAGCATTTCCAGCTGCTGTTGATGTACTAGGCAAGTGTTACGTTCAGTAGTTTGCCATTGCTTTCTGAACGACCGACCCCTATACCTTTTTCGAAAAAACCAGCACCGTTGTGTTTCGAACCCGGGTATACGGGCTCACAAACCGCATTCGCAAGTCCTTAGCCACAGAGACCAGAACATTTTCTAACACATCTTTTTATGTTTAAAGAAGTTATCTACAGTCATGTAGGTGATTAAAAACAGCTTTCATTAAAAATAATGGATGGTGTGTGGAAGGACATTCTTAAGTAACTTTTTTTGTTTGATATATGAATTTAATGAGACGCTCCCCGCCAGGAGCTGGGCGAAGCCGCGCCGGGTCAGATAGATAGACAGACAGACAGACAGACAGATAATCAGGAACGGGAGCTTGTATGACTACTTATATGAATTAAATGAGATGCTCCCCACCAGAGGCTGGACGAAGCCGGGCCGGGTCAGACAGACAGACAGATAGTCGGGAACGGGAGCTTATATGACTACTTATATGAATTAAATGAGATGCTTCCCAACAGAGACTGGGCGAAGCAGGGCCGGGTCAGACAGACAGACAGATAGTCGGGAACGGGAGCTTATATGACTACTTATATGAATTAAATGAGATGCTCCCCACCAGTGACTGGGTGAAGCCGGGCCGGGTCAGACAGACAGACAGACAGATAGACAGACAGATAGATAGTCGGGAACGGGAACGGGAACGGGAGCTTATATGACTACTTATATGAATTAAATGAGACGCTCCCCACCAGGAGCTGGGCGAAGCCGGGCCGGGACAGACAGACAGACAGACAGACAGACAGACAGACAGACAGACAGACAAGCAGACAGACAGATAGATAGATAGATAGACAGACAGACAGACAGACAGACAGACAGACAGACAGACAGACAGACAGACAGACAGACAGACAGACAGACAGACAGACAGACAGACAGACAGACAGATAGAAACCCGCCAGGGTCTGGGCGAAGCCGGGCCGGGTCAGCTAGTATTTTATAAAATTCTTCTAAATACCATAGATAATATTTGTAAAATTTGCATAATAATATTGGAAGATTAAAGTCAGCATAGAAAAATAACAGAGGCATCACACGTGGTGGGAAAATTGTGCATTAAATTATTTGCATATCCTTTACAGGACATTGCTGTCAACATCAGCATCTTTCAGCTGATTGTTGATTTCTTGGCAAGATTACGCTCAGTAGTTTGCCATTGCTTTCTGAGCGGCCGGCTCACATACCCCGTAAGTTACCGACGTGATTCGAACCACTGCTGATTCTCACCGTCGTCACGTTACGTACGAGAGTATACGAGATTACGGAGAAAAGTCGCTAACCTCTAGGCCAGGAGGCGGTGGGAAATTACAGTATTAAAAATCGAAAAGAAGCAGGTAAACTGATAACTTTCTTCACTGAAAATAAACAGGTGGTAGCCAATACAATGTTTCAACAACATCATTTTTATCTGGACATCACCGAGTGAAAGTACCAGACATCAGAAAGATTATGCTGATACAGCCGCTATGGAGAACAAACAGCAACAACCACAACCCTGCCAGCTGCTGGTTGTGGTAGTGACCATGAGCTAGTAATGGCGCTACTAAAAGTTAAACTTAGAAAATTGATCAAAGAACTCAGTAATTTGGTAAAGAAATCAGTTCGCTATGCTACCAGCAAACAACCAGACTAATTAATATGTAATAGAAGTAAAAATCCTAGTCAATTTATTTACAACAGTCCGTGAAGAGATGATGCTAGATGAATTAAACACACATGCAACCGATACTCTCATATCATCAGCCAAAAATATTATATCACATAGAATGGCTGGAGAGAACAACTCTATTGCAAATGATATGTCAGAGCTAATAAATAAGATAGAGACGCGAGGAAGAAGCAAATATGATATCAAGTGATGAGAAAAGGACAGCCTATGAGAAATAAAAAAAAAAAAAAGAAGGTAAGAAGTGACAAGATGGAATTGCTACAAGACTAGTATGCAGTGATGGAAGAACACCACAGCAATGGGTGAGATCATAAAATGTTCATAGAATACAAAGCAATGACCAAAGACTTTAGAACCAAGACAAGTACATGATGGACACGAGCAGAAGAACCCTAACAGAACACAATTCAATTCTTAATAAATGGAACGAATTCTTCATTGAATTATACAAAAATAAAGATGACCAAGACAAAAATAACTTGAATAGGCCATACATTGAGAAAAGCAGAGAACAGTATAACAAGACACACAGAGAAAAATAAATAGAATAAGATCTAAAAACTCACAGGGAAGAGAAGCAGAAACAGAAAAAGAACAATATGGGAAGAACATGGGCAGAGATGCATGGGACTGCTCAAGATAGGAGGGCTTGGAGTGGGGATGGTTGTGGGCCCCATTCAGGGATTGACTGCACGAGAAGACAAAAATATCAGTAGAGTGGGAAGTACACATGAAAAATGGGAAATCACCAGAATGTGATAAAATGTGGACGTCTGGCAGGCGTGCGGGGCGGCACCAAGCGTATGGAATCCTGCAGGAAATTCCCTGCCTCTTCCCTAGCAAGCAGGCAATGCTAGGGCGACCGGTTATTTCCTGCAATATCCAAACTTTGCTTATGGAATTAATTCAACACGGGAATCGTCGCTTGAGCTACGGAGCACATGCTCTGCGCTTGGCACATCTTTCAGAGGCTAGCGAAGAGATAATGAGGAGGAGAATACGAGGAAATTGTGTGAGAAGAAGGAATAGAAATAGAAGGACAGGCGCCAGGAGAACAAGACGAAAAGTAGAGAGATTAGGTTTCAACCATGTAAGAGTGGGATTCTGGAATTGTCGTAGTGCCAGGCAGAGAGGTCCTGTATTGGAGAGGCTAATATATGATTTTGATGTCCTCATGCTCCAGGAGCTAAATACAGACAAATATCATTGACCTGGGTACGCCAGTTATATAAACCCTTCTGTGCAGAAGAGACATGGGCAAGGTCTGCTGGTGAAGGAAGGAGTGAAGCATGTGGTACTTGAGATTGGAGGTGATAAAACACTGCGAAAATTCTGGAAACTGCACAGACAAATGAAAAGAAAAGATCGGCCTATGACAGTGGGAACAATTTATAGAGATGATGATGTACGCGTGACAACAGAAAAAGAGAAATGGGAGGCGTTTCTCCAGAGATTTTTAGATCAGACAAATCATAATGATGCGGACACCAGGGATGCAGTTAGAGAGGAATTATCTGGCGCCATAAAGAACATGTATTATGAAGACATCTTTCGAGTTGAAGATGTTAAACATATCTTGAAAAAGGAAAAAGACTAGGCACCAGGGCCCGATGGGTTCAGGTATGGCCACATGAAGGTTTTGAGCGATGCAGACCTGAAGGAGATGACCGACTGCTTTAACCAGAGCATTAGGACAGCATCAGTACCGCAGGAGTGGGTGCACAGCTATCTCACCCTTCTCCCAAAACCATTCAAGGATCATTCAAAGCCTAGCGGCTTTAGGATCATCACCCTTCAAAATACATTTGGGAAGGTTCTAGAGAAGATAGTCGCTGTCAAGTTGCAAGAGTTTTTGGAAAGGGGGAAGCTTCTTTCAAGAGGCCTGGGGAGCTACAGGCCAGGAAAAGATACCTGGTCAAATGCAGCCACTTTTGCCTTTGATGTTTATGAGGCGGTTCCAGAGCTGACAGGAAACGACGGCGGCGGCGCTTGATCTCGAGGATGCATACAACAGAGTTAGATATGATATTTTGATGACCGCACTAATGGAGAAGGGGGTCAATCCCTGGTTGGTGAAATGGATAGCGGACGTCCTGCATTCTCGTCTGGTTGCTCTCCGTCTGGGTGCATGGACCTCAGAGTCACATATTTTAACCCCGGGACTGCTACAGGGATCTGCAACCTCGCCTGTGCTATTTAACGTGTCTACGAGCAAGATTGCAAACTAGAAGCACCAGGGGTTGGAAGGATACTAACATTTTCAGATGATATTCTTGCATATAGGCAGGGAAGAGATAGGGAGCAAACGGTCCAGGAGCTACAGGCGACAGTAGACAAAGTGATTGACTGGTGCACTGAAATTAGTGCTGTCATCCACCCTGAAAAGGCGGCTGTTTTGTGGTGCTCCCTGGATAACAGGATTATAAGAGCTGATGTCCCAAGGTGTTCAAGTAATATATATATATATATATATATATATATATATATATATATATATATATATATATATATATATATATATATATATATATATATATATATATATATATATAATATGAACACATGTAAGTAACTGTAGAGTGAGTTAGAGAGTTAGTGTGTGTGTGTGTGTGTGTCTAAGAAAAAAAAAGCAGAGAGAGAGAGAGAGAGAGAGAGAGAGAGAGAGAGAGAGAGAGAGAGAGAGAGAGAGAGAGAGAGAGAGAGAGAGAGAGTTGAGTGCACGCATGTCATGTAACATGCTATTCCAGATTTTTTTAAATGTATTCTCATCTTTCATATTACGAGGGTATCATTTTGTAAGCCACTTGATTTTATCATGTATAATATTGACACATGCACATTACTGTAGAGTGAGGGAGAGAGTTAGCGAGGGAATGTGGGTGTTTGTGTGTGTGTGTGTGTGTGAAAGAGAGACAGAGAGAGGAGAGAGAGAGAGAGAGAGAGAGAGAGAGAGAGAGAGAGAGAGAGAGAGAGAGAGAGAGAGAGAGAGAGAGAGAGAGAGAGAGAGAGTTGAATTTCATCACTAATATTTACGTTACAAAATGTATATGTACAATTTTTCTCCATTTTTTGTTTGCAATTCTGCGAGAATGCTCACGACAATCGTCACTGTATGTGTATGCAAAGTGTGGGAGTTTGTTCATACTAGTAGGTTGGGGGAATGGTGGGAGATGTGTGTGTGTGTGGATGGGTTCAGGATGTGTGGGTGGGGGAGATTGTGTGGTTGGGTGCGGGATTTATGTGTGGGTAGGTGCGAAATGTTTGGGTTGGGGGTGAGATGTGTGTGGGCGGGGATGTGTGGTTGGGGGATGTGTGTTTAACTGGATGGTTGGGGGTCAGTGAGTGGTGGAGGATATGTGGGTGGATGATTGTTGGTGAGTTATGCGATGGTAGGAGGATATGTGTGTAGGTTTGGAGATTATGTAGGTGGGGGATGTGTGTGGGTGGGGAATGTATTGGTGGGGAATGTATGTGTGCTTGGTGTGTGTGTGGGTTGGTGGGGATGTGGGTATGGGGGATGAGTGACTGGGCGGGGAGATGTGTGTAGGTGGGGGTGGGTGTGGGTGTGGGGATGTGTGTGTGGGTGAGGGATGTGTGTGTGGGTGAGCGATATGTGTGTGTGGGTGTGGGATATTTGGGTGGATGGTAGGAAATGTGTGTGTGTGTGTGTTGGTTGGTAGGGGTTGTATGGGTGGTGAATGTGTGTGTGTGGGCAGGTGGGTGGTGGGTGAGGGATGTATGAGTGAATTGGTGTGTGGGCGTGTGGAAGTGTGTGTGGGTTGGGGGACGGGTGTGTGTTGGGTGTTGGGCATTGTGTGGGGTGGGGGATATGTCTGTGTGGGTGTGTATATGGGTGGGATAAATGTGGGTGGGTGGAGAATGTATTTGTGGGTGGTGAGGGTGTTTGTATTTGGGGGATGTGTGGGTGGGTAAAGAATGTGTCGTGAGATGTGTATGTGGGTGTTGGATGTGTGTGGGGGATGTGTTTGTTGGTGGGGATGTGTATATGGGTAGCGTGTTGTGTGGGGGGGGGGGGATGGGTGTCCGTGATGGATGTTTGTGTGGCTGTGAGTGGTTGAGGGATAAGTGCGTGTATGGGGGATGTGTGAGGGGGATGAGTGTATGGATGAGGGATGTGTGTGTGTAGATGGAGAATGTGCGTGGGTGGGGTATGTGCGGGTGGTGGTGTGTGTGTTGTTGGGAGGTATGTGTTTGTGGATTGGGGAAGTGTTTGAGGGATGTGTGTATGGTTGGGGAGATGTGTATGGGTAGGTGGGGATGTGTGTGTATGGGTGGGGTGTGTGGTTAAGAGATGTGTGTTTAAAGAATGTATTCTTGTGGGATGGGTGGGTGGAGAATGTGTGGGTGGGTGGAGGAATTTGTGGGTGGGTGTAGGATGTGTGGGTGGGTGAATGTGTGTAGGTTGGGAGATGATTGGAGATGTGTGTGTGGGTGGGCTCGGGATGTGTTGATGGGCGGGGAGAGATTGTGTGGTTGGGTGCGGGATCTGTGTGTGGGTACGTGTGGGATGTGTGTCTTAGTGGAGAGATATGTGTGTGGGTTAGGATGTATTTTTGTCTGGGCGGTTGGGGGTGTGTGGGTGGGGGAGGATATGTAGGTAGGTGATTGTTGGTGCTATTGGATGGGTGGAGGATATGTGTGGGCGGGGAGATATGTGTAGGTGGAGGAATGTGTGTGGGTAAGGCATGTTGTGGGTGGGGGAATGTATGTGTGCCTGAGGTGTGTGTGGGTGGGTGGGCGTGAGGGTGTGGGGGAAGTGTGGGGGTTTGAGATGTGTGTGTGGGTGGGGAGATGTGTAGGTGTGAGGATATGAGGATGGGTGGATAGGCGGGGGGAATGTATGTGTGCCTGAGGTGTGTGTATGGTTGGGTGGGGGATGTGTGAGGGATGTGTGGGTGGGTGGAGGATGTGTCTCATAACATGGTAATATGCATTGTTTATGTTTACATCATTAATTTGACAATGATTTTTCCCCCAATGTGAATACATTATGCACTATTGATGAACGAAAGATGAGTGATTGGAAGGGCCGAATGTAAGACGGGCCTGCGTGCCCAATTTGTTACCCTTTAAAAATAAAGTCCGTTCGTTCGTTCGTTCCTTTCTCCCCTTCTCTCTATATATTGTAGCGGGCATTTGGCCAGGCCACGAACAACAGTCTCTTAACTATTCTCTTCCCTTTTATATATAGTTAATTATCTGTTTCCTAATTTCAGTTTCCAAGAGTTTACCATTTGTCTCTCGATCTCTTTGTTGTTGTTGTTGTTGTTGTTTGTTTGGGTTTTTTTTAAACTGTATGTCTCATGCATTTCATCTCACATTAAGTGATTGTTACGCCTTCGTGTTTCTTAGACTGTCCATGTTTGGCATTGATAACACAGCAATGGGACGAATACAGCAACCATCAGCTTCGTTTTTGATCAACATGCATGTTGAACAAACTTGATGCTGGTCAACCCCTGCTCTTCTTCTAGTAACTATACCTCCCATCGCTGTTTATAAATCCGTTTTCTTCCATGATCACATTAAGACACACCAGAAATATGCACATTGAAAACAACAAGCATACCTGGATTGGAACCTGTGGATTCCAAATGACGACAGCGCCTCGTTGTAGGAACAAATGTGCTACGATCTACGGCCAACTAGATACACTCAAATAGGTGTAATCATTAGTTAGGTTTGTCATTCACATGAAGCAGAATTTTTAGGTTGGGCAGAATTCGTATCCAGCCGGTGTCTACCAGTAGCTTAGTGGAAATAAGAGATATTACGGCTAGGTCTCCTATTTGTCATACTCGATTTTTCCCCAAACTCTCGTAATCAGAAATTTCTTGTGTCACAAATGATTTTTCCAAAACTTGCGTGATTTGAAATGTCTTGTCACACATGATTTTTCCAATACTCTCGTAATCGGAAATGATAAGTGTCATAATTGATTTTTCCAAAACTCTCGATATCGGAAATTTCTTGTGTCACAAATGATTTATCCAAAACTCTCGATATCGAAAATTTCACAAATTGAAATTCAAATCATCATCAAGTGAGCTGCCGACTGGCGTAGGCGATCCTGCCCATGATTATCCCATGGTGCCAGCTTGGCCAGCATGTGTTAATCCGTTCGCTGACCCCCTTCCGCACCATGACCCAACAATTATTTCACGCCGTCTTCACATATCTTTCTTTTCACAAATCTTTCCAGCAGCCATAACATGGTTTTGGTTTTGTTTTCTAGTGGCCAACACAAAACGACTATCTCGTTCTGGTGTTTCTGAATTTATAATAATGACGTTTAAATACAAATAATGTTAACACTAAGACTAGAATTAATTCAGTCTGTCAAATAAGAGAACTGTCAGAAGCACAACAAAATGCTATTAGCGCTTTGTGAAATTTCAAAATGAACACATGTAATTACGTCTGCGGGGTTGAGTGAAATGTTAAGCCAAACAGTCTTATTCCCAAGGCCTAACTTCTGAATGCTTCTTATGGCTTACGTCAAGCATACTTTCCTAGAAGAAATAGTTAGATGTTCGCTTTTCTTTAATACTCTACTTCTTCTTCTTCTTTCGTTCGCCTGAATATGTTTATAACTGCAATGTTGTCTCTTGTATGAATCTAACAGTCTTTTTTAGTTCACTCAGCGGTCCATAGAGTTTATCTTCCACTGTTGTCTCTCTAGGCCAGAAGGTTCGCCTGGATATGTTGTAGTTTGGGCAATCCTGGATATGTTCATAGCCAGTCAAATGTAATTCTTAACATTAACTGATTCTGTGCCGAAGGATAATATATCGCCAAATGTGATCTCCCATTGGCACAGAAGGACTATATCGCAATGCTAGGCCATCATGTTATTTGTTTTGTGATATCTTCTATAGTTTCAATTCTTGGTGAACGGAAATTTACATGATGATACTTGTTAACTTGATTGTGTACCGAGTTTGGTCTGAACCTATCTTTTGTTTGGCACTGAATGAGTTAACCACTGGATCATAGATAGTAAAATATTAGTCTAAACATTAAATAAATAATTTTTCATAGACACTCAAATATAAATCTAAACATGAAGTAATTATTTATAGACAATATAAATATAATAAATCTAAACATTCAGCATTTGCCGGAAGACAGAAAATGTTCGCACCATGCTGCCTCGACTGTTGAAAGCTGACTTTGGGAAATGCTGAAAATATATGTATGAATATTTGATTAAGTAGATACACTGCACCTTATCTTATAGTTTCTTTGTAAATATAATAACCTTTCTATTTATCTACCTGCTAGCTTACTTAACATGCAACCTAAGACTAAATGTCATGGCAGGCAGCCCAACCCTTAAGCCTTGGTCGGCAACTGACCTAGGATCGAAGCTTCGGTAGGCTGACAGTTAAGACATTGCTTTGCTGATCTGGTAGCTTCTGCAGCTTTTCGTTCCAGATCTTTTGGAGGTACCTTTCCTCTAGAGTAAACTAGTCAGGGGATCGTGCTGCATGGGCACCACATGGTCTTTACATTTCAGCTTGAGGCTTTGTGTTGTGGAGAAGTATAACTCTAACCCTGGTCTGGTTGCAATTATTGTACCTTTTGTAAAAGCACAGTGTAACAAACTATCGTCTGTCAAGACGGCCAGGTGCCAGTAGAATAGAATAGAATAGAATAGAATAGAATAGAATAGAATAGAATAGGTTATCTAATAATCAACTAAGCAACCTTCTAACTAACTAATTAGTTACCTACCAAACTAGCTAGCTGGATAGCTAGTAAACTAAAAAAAAAAAAACTAAATAACTAATTAACTAACTTAACGAATGTCTGTCTGTCTGTCTGTCTGTCTGTCTGTCTGTCTGTCCGTCCGTCCGCCCGCCCGCCCGTCTGTCTGTCTGTCTGTCTGTCTGTCGATCCACCCCCATCCATCTAACGCATTAAGTGACTAACTAACTAAATAACTAATGAACCAAGTTAATGAATGACTATCTGTCGGTCAATGTGTCTTTCTTTCTATCTGTCTGTCCCTACCCACTTGTATGTCCGTCTATCCCCTCCTACCTGTACTTCTGTCTGTATAAACTGCCGTAAGGATATTAAAACGTTAACGCCAACAGATTTATTACGAGGAGGCTTCAAGTGAGAACATTAAAAGGTGTATGTGCGTGCGTGCGTGCGCGCGCGCGCGTGTGTGTGTGAATATTTCTGAAAAAAAGGTAAAGAACAAATGTATCATTGCCGCTTTCTGATGTTTATGATAAGCTGTCTGTGTGATTTATCCTCCCTCAAAATGTTATTACTCATTTTGACTGTCCTGGCAATTTTTAGCATAACAGCACATTCCTCCAGATATTGTTTTCGCCTCTTTTCTAATTGTCCAGGATTCGCAGCCGATGTTAACGTTGATCTACGTAACAAATATGAATTCTTTTCTAACTTCCAATGACAAGGCCTTATTGTATAAAATTTTCCACATTTTATAGAACTCAGTTTTTGCTTGTCCGTTTCTGTTCTTTGTTTCTGAATTGGATCTTCCAACTGATGTTTTCCATGTGCCTTGATACAGTATTTGAAGTTTTTGGAGACATTAATTTGGGCATGAAACACCCCAACCTGTGGAGTAAACCTTACCATCACCGTCATCTTGTGTCCTGCCTGTAAGTGTGGGCGGTTATTGCTTGCCATCTCACACGATCACCATCATCATGTGTCCTGCCTGTAAGTGTGGGCGGTTATTGCTTGCCATCTCACACCACCACCGTCATCTTGTGTCCTGCCTGTAAGTGTGGGCGGTTATTGCTTGCCATCTCACACCACCACCATCACCATGTGTCCTGCCTGTAAGTGTGGGCGGTTATTGCTTGCCATCTCACATGATCACCATCATCTTGGACCAGATCTGTTCTCTTTTCCCGATTATGCCATTTGGCCAAGCCATGTATTTATCTATTTGGCATCTCCTTGCTCTTTTCCAGTCAACTTTACCAGATGTCACCAAATTTTCAATTTTAGTTCTCATTGTATCATGCCCAAAATATTCTTGAATGCCTACGCCCCATATTATATATAAAAAGCAATGTATATCTGTCTGTATGTCCTTTATGCGTTCGCGAACGGTCCATCCGATTGAGATGAAATTTTCTACACGTCTTCTTCTCATTCCCGTGCTGCCAACTGTCATAGTTTGTTAGTGTACAAACAGTTATTTACTTAATATTATTTAATACTTTAATTTACATTATAATGTATATATAGCGAGGGGACATAACTTCTAATAGCATTGCTATATATGTAAAATTGTTGCATATTTCTCAAATAGGTGGACCTTTTCGCTACAGTTATCTACAGGCATATGCGTTATAATCCTCCTCCTTCCCTCCTCCCCCTTCTTCTCCCCCATCCTCCTCCTCCCTCTCCCCCTCCTCCTCTCCCCTCCTCCTACCATCTTCCTCCCCATCTTCTCCCTTCCTCCTCCCTACCCTCCTCCTCCCACCTTCTCCTCCTCCCCTCCCCCCGCCTCCCCTCCTCCTCCCCTCCCCTCCTCCTCCCCTCCCTCCTCCTCCCCCTCCTCGTCATCTCCCACCTCTCTCTCCTCCCTCCTCCCCTCCTCCTCCCCTCCCCCTCCTTCTCCTCCCCCACTTCCTCCCCCTCCCTCTCCTCCCCCTCCCCCTCCTCATTCCCCTCCTCCTCCTCCCCCATCCTCCTCCCCTCCTCCCCCTCCTCCCCTCCTCATCCTCCTTCTTTTTCTTCTGCTGCGTTATAATATATAATGATACAATCTTTAAGGCATTTTCAAAGTTTTCATAAAAATAATGCATCTATTTTAAATACATGAAAATTTTCTAACTCATCTTTTTATTTCTCTTCGACATCTATACAGTCATCCCAGCATTTATTGCGTTTTCGTGATATCTTGGTAAGTTTACGTTCAGTAGTTTCAGATTGCCCTATTTAGTTATTGGGATGAAGATTGTTCTCTTCCAATCTGTTCGCCATATTTCCGGGAACGGGAACTGGAGCTTATATGACTACTTATATGAATTAAATGAGACGCTCCCCACCAGGGACTGGGCGAAGTCGGGCCGGGTCGTCTTTTTTGGGAACGGGAACGGGAGCAGGGGCCGAATATGAATTAAATGAGACGCTCCCTGCCAGGGGCTGGGCGAAGCCGGGCCGGGCTTCTTATTTGGGAACGGGAACGGGGGCAGGGGCCGAATATGAATTAAATTAGACGCTCCCCAAAAGGAGCTGGGCGAAGCCGGGCCGGGTCATCTTTTTGGGGAACGGGAACGGGAGCAGGGGCCGAATATGAATTAAATGAGACGCTCCCCGCTTTGGGAACGGGAACGGGAGCAGGGGCCGAATATGAATTAAATGAGATGCTTCCCGCCAGGTGCTGGCCGAAGCCGGGCCGGGTTGTCTAGTTTATATAATAAAGTTAATGTTGTCATTTGTCTCGTTAAAAACTATCTCATTACGTTTTTCTTGCCATTTTTTGCATTTTCCTCAGAAACCAATTGCTTTTCTCAGATCGTCTGCTTGTTGTCCAAGTTTCAAGTGCATAAACAGTGTGGGTTATATATTTATACAGCATTTCAAGAATTGCTTCTTATTGCGATTGACATTTTCTTGTATTGGTATGTATGTTTTCCCTCTTGGAAGAAACTACTTTTGGTCTAGTGATCCCTGCTCTAATCTCTACACGGTGTCTTCCACCACACGCTATAACTGGACAATGGTCGCATATACTAAATGCTGCAAAGTCTGTTTATTATCTGCAATCAGTTCTGTTAAGTACTATATGATCTGCATATTTTATAATGTTGATGTTGTGTCCTTCAATAACAATTATTCTCATATCCTCTAAATTTCTCATACTTTCAATGTGTGTGTATGGGTGGATGGGAGGGAGGTTGGGGTGGGGAAGGGGACAGGATCCTCCGTGGCGAAGTGGTCAAGCTGTCTGACTCGGGTTCCGAAGTTCGTGGGTTCGATTCCGGGCCACGTCCTTCAGTTCACAAGTGCATTTTTTTCGGAGACTCCTGTGGGTCATCGCTGGAGCTACGGAGGTCGTGCTTTGTGCGACGCTTTCCGCCCTGCGGAAAGAGACTGAGCTATATGGGATAAAAACCCGGTGCAATGAAGTCGACTTTTAAGCGACTTTTTAAGGGGACAGGAGACAATACATAACCATGTCACATACATCTGCTGATTGGCTGGTATTGACCAACTTCATTATCAATTTTTATGGCAGCTTGTTGCTTCCAGTATATGTTCTTTTCAAGTCTTAAGATCTTTGCAAGCACTTTTGAAATCTGCAAGCATCTTTATTGTGTCGACGTTTCTTTCTCTATCGAAATCCTTTTTTGTACGCTATGACACAAAGATGACGAATCATGATTTCCTTGCCGGTGATCATACTGGTCTGTGACCTTTGCCATTGTCTCCATAAAGAGATCGTCAGCCTACTATAGCGACCTTGAGAATATAACCAACAACTATCGGTCAGCAGTTTTGAAGCTCAATCTACCACTTGCTTTCATGATGTCATGTGACCCAGCTACCCCACTTTGTCCAAGGGTGTCCAAAGGACTAGAGGAAAGAAGGAATGCGCCTTACTTCTCCTATAATTGGGGATACACCTCCCTCTCCAACCGTTACCAGCTTAGGCCTAATCCCAGCCAATCCACATGTGTTGTGCCAAATCATGACCTCGTTACGTCCTAACAGACTTCTTTGCTGATGACGTCCTAATTCACATATCTGCATGTGTGAATTCCATGTACCGGTCTTGCACAATCTGCACCCTACTGAGTTTGAGGTGGAAAGGAAAGCTCTGGAACAGAGACCCTTTAGAGACAGTCCTGTGGTACTTGGTTGTGAGGAGTCTACACTAACCTCACTTCGATAGATACAATCCTGTTTATGGGCTTAGAAAACTTGACAATGCATCAGACTTAAGAGTTAAACTCACAGTACTTCAGACGGGTTACAACAAATCAACATACGGCCAAAAGTCTGTCAGACTATTCACAACAAACAAACCAAACATGAACAACGTATTAGTTTTCAATTTATTGCAGTCGACATTTCATTACAAAGCATTAGCTTTGTGTTTAAATCATTAGCATAAAGCATAAAAGGAAACCAAGGTATAACAAACTGTCATAAATATACTCGCCTCAAACAATAAAGAAAGGAGGAAACTGAGATATTTTATAACACTCTGCAAAATACTTTAGCAAATATTTGTAAAAATGGCACCCAATTTGGAAAATATAATAATAATGGGAGATTAAAGTGAGCATTGAAAAACAGCAAAAGCAACACAGGTGGTGGAAGAATACACTTTTGTAAATATTAAAAAAAATGCAAGTAAAGTGATAACTTTCTCCACAGAAAATAAACAGATAGTAGCCAATACAATGTTTCAACATCATCCTTTTTATCTGGACATCACCGGGTGAAAATACCAGAAATCAGATAGATTATGCTGATACAGCCACGATGGAGAACAAACAGCAACAGCCAAAACTCTACCAAATGGCATTTGCGGTAGTGACAATGAGCTAGAAATGGCGCTACTAAAAGTTGAACTCAGAAAATTGATTAAAGAACTCGGTAATTTGTTAAAGAAATCAGTCCGCTATGCTACCAGCAAACAACCAGACTAATATATAATAGAAGTATAATGCCTAGCCAATTTATTGACCACAGTCCAAGAAGAGATAACATCGGATGGATTAGCCAAACATACTGCATATACTTTAATATCATCTGCCTAAAATAGTATACCACATGGAATGGCTGGAGAGAACAACTCTATCGCAAATGGTATGTTAGAGCTAATAAGATAAACAAGAGAGGGAAAAAAAAAGGATTTCAAACAATGAGGAAAGGACAGCTTATGAACACCTACAAAGATAAATAAAAACAGAAGGTAAGCTTGCAGTGATGAAAGAACACCCCAGCAATGGGTGAGATCATAAAATGTTCATAGAATACAAAGCAATGACCAACGACTTTAGAGCCAAGACAAATACAATGATGGACACGAACAGAAGAACCCTAACATAACATACATTAATTCTTAGTAAATGGAATAAATCCTGCAGTAAAATAAAAAAAATTTAAAAAAAAAACAAAGATGACCAAGACAAAAATAATACGGATAGGCCACACGTTGAGAAAAGCCTAGAATAGCCTAGAAAAATAAAAAAATCATATAAACACACACAAATTATATGGCACTTGCTATCAAAATAAGTCAATCACATGATGATGATTAGGTTCAAAATAAGTCAATCACATGATGATGATTAGGTTCAAAATAAGTCAATCACATGGTGATGATTAGGTTCAAAATAAGTCAATCACATGATGATGATTAGGTTCAAAATAAGTCTATCACATGATGATGATTAGGTTCAAAAAAGTTAACTTTTCTCACATCCCTTGGTTTACCCCCGACCTGGCGGTACTTATAAGTACCATGACATATTTTAGTGCGTACAATTAAAAAATAAACTATCAATTTAGAAGACACATATATCAAATGCTTACCTGTATAATACTGTAGTTGATTAAAAATCTGTAGCACCAACAAACTGTAAAATAACGATTAAATAGTAGACGTCATGCAGGCAGTGTCCAGTCCCTATTTCAAGATGGATGACTAATGAAACTCGACACAAAGAAAATGTATTGCGCATGCCCAGATCGCTTCCAACATTCACGCCACCTACCTGGGAAACAAGCAATGTTATTTTAGATAGACCTTTAAGTACCGTCAGGATTCGTGATCAGATTGTAAAAATATAGCCATTTGAAGTGAGTGGTACTTAAAAGTACCGTCAGTAAAGAAAAGGTTAATTCTTAGTAAATGGAATAAATCCTGCAGTAAAATAAAAAAAATTTAAAAAAAAAACAAAGATGACCAAGACAAAAATAATACGGATAGGCCACACGTTGAGAAAAGCCTAGAATAGTATAAATACAAACGCCTTAGTATTGAACCCTCAAGGCAAACGAAATATAGGAAGATCTGAAAACTCACGGGGAAGAGAAGCAGAAAAAGAAATGAACAATATGGTAAGGACATGGACAGAGATGCACAGGATAGCTAAAGATTGAGGGGGGGGGGGGGGCCTTGGGGTTGGGCTGGTTGTGTGGCTTTGCATCATTGGGGGATTGGGGGCACAAGAAGAAAAAAATGTCAACAACGAAATGCAAAAAGAGAAAGAGTCAGAACCAATATAGATGAAGTCGACTGGGAAGTTAACACCAAAAAGGGGAAATCACCAAGATGTTATAAAATCACAACGCAGTTGATAAAATCTGTTAGAGAAAAAAGTGTAAAAAATATATCACGATTTATGTAAAATGATATGACATGGAAAGTGGTCAAAGGAATAATGATGTTGATAAAGCGAGCAAAGTGTAAACATGTATCACGCTTTATATAAAATGATATGTGAAAAGGGAATGTTGTCAAAGGAATGATATTACATATATATTAATACCAAACAGGGTGACATGAAATTATATACCAATCAGTCAACGGTTGCGTTGATAATTCACGCAAGCATAATTTAAAACAAAAAACACAATCATGGGAATAATTTATTATAAATTATAAGAAATCATAAACACAGTAGTAGCTAGTTTTAGACAAAATAGAGACACATGTCATAACATAGTTAACATTAGGGCAATTCTAGAAATACGCAGAGTAAAATATAGAGCTATATTCTTACTGTATATACTACTTTATGCAGCCGTCCAGTAGCCATAGCCCCATCTAAAACTTATGCAGCCGTCCACTAACGACAGTCCCATCTAAAACTTATGCAGCCGTCTACTAGCGACGGTCCCATCTAAAACTTATGCAGCCGTCCACTAGCGATGGTCCCATCTAAAACTTATGCAGCCGTCCACTAGCGACAGTCCCATCTAAAACTTATGCAGCCGTCCACTAGCGAATTGTCCCATCTAAAACTTATACAGCCGTCCACTAGCGACAGTCCCATCTAAAACTTATGCAGCCGTCCACTAGCGATGGTCCCATCTAAAACTTATGCAGCCGTCCACTAGCGACAGTCCCATCTAAAACTTATGCAGCCGTCCACTAGCGATGGTCCCATCTAAAACTTATGCAGCCGTCCACTAGCGACGGTCCCATCTAAAACTTATGCAGCCGTCCACTAGTGACAGTCCCATCTAAAACTTATGAAGCCGTCCAATAGCGATGGTCCCATCTAAAACTTATGCAGCCGTCCACTAGCGATGGTCCCATCTAAAACTTATGCAGCCGTCCACTAGCGATGGTCCCATCTAAAAATTATGCAGCCGTCCACTAGTGACAGTCCCATCTAAAACTTATGCAGCCGTCCACTAGCGATGGTTCCCATCTAAAACTTATGCAGCCGCCCACTAGTGACAGTCCCATCTAAAACTTATACAGCCGTCCACTAGCGATGGTTCCCATCTAAAACTTATGCATCCGTCCACCAGAGATAGTCCCATCTAAAACTTATGCAGCCGTCCAATAGCGATAGTCCCATAGAAAACTTATGCAGCCGTCCACCAGAGATAGTCCCATCTAAAACTTATGCAGTCGTCCACTAGCGATAGTCCCATATAAAACTTATGCAGCCGTCCACTAGCGATAGTCCCATCTAAAACTTATACAGCCATCCACTAGTGACAGTCCCATCTAAAACTTATGCAGCCGTCCACTAGTGACAGTCCCATCTAAAACTTATGCAGCCGTCCACTAGCGATGGTTCCCATCTAAAACTTATGCAGCCATCCACTAGTGACAGTTTCATCTAAAACTTATGCAGCCGTCCACTAGTGACAGTCCCATCTAAAACTTATGCAGCCGTCCACTAGTGACAGTCCCATCTAACACTTATGCAGCCGTCCACTAGCGATAGTCCCATTTAAAACTTATGCAACCGTCCACTAGCGATGGTCCCATCTAAAACTTATGCAGCCGTCCACTAGCGATAGTCCCATCTAAAACTTATGTAGCCGTCCACTAGCTATAGTCCCATCTAAAGCTTATGCAGCCGTCAACTAGCGATAGTCCCATCTAAAACTTATGCAGCCGTCCACTAGCGACAGTCCCATCTAAAACTTATACAGCCGTCCACTAGCGATAGTCCCATCTAAAACTTATGCAGCCGTCCACTAGCCACAGTCCCATCTAAAACTTATGCAGTCGTCCACTAGCGATAGTCCCATCTAAAACTTATGTAGCCGTCCACTAGCTATAGTCCCATCTAAAACTTATGCAGCCGTCAACTAGCGATAGTCCCATCTAAAACTTATGCAGCCGTCCACTAGCGACAGTCCCATCTAAAACTTATACAGCCGTCCACTAGCGACAGTCCCATCTAAAACTTATGCAGCCGTCCTCTAGCGATAGTCCCATCTAAAACTTATGCAGCCGTCCACTAGCCACAGTCCCATCTAAAACTTATGCAGCCGTCCACTAGTGACAGTCCCATCTAAAACTTATACAGCCGTCCACTAGCGACAGTCCCATCTAAAACTTATGCAGCCGTCCTCTAGCGATAGTCCCATCTAAAACTTATGCAGCCGTCCACTAGCGATGGTCCCATCTAAAACTTATGCAGCCGTCCACTAGCGACAGTCCCACCTAAAACTAGCTATTACTTCATATGATGTTCAGTGGAGGTCAGCATGGCCGAATGGATAAGAGTGCACGGTCTTAAACTTTCTGTGTGCTGGTGCCGAAGTAGCGGGTTCAACCACTACACTGGTCAGTTGGACTAAAACGTTGACTTCTTGACTTGGAGATGTAAATTACAAGTACCTCAGAAGTCGGAGTGGGGAAACCTGATGGCGAAGTGCACTGGCAGTAAGGAAAGTTAATCCACTCGCATACAACAGTCAAGCGCACTAGTAGGTGTGTGGACTATGCTTAAGTCCAAAGCAAGCCAATGCACACCAAAAGTGTTGTTGAATAAGAATATACATAATCCTAATTAAAAATTGCTCAAAGATAGCACAAACATAGAACAGGATTCTTTTGTTATCAGAGCCAATGGATGTCACTATCGATGTATTTGTAATCACGGACAATATCACATGAATGAACTATTAATCGGTGGTCAGGTGATCAATACTTAATCGAATTATGCATCAAGGAGAGAATAATCTTAGAACAGAATATGATTGGGATGATGATTTCTGATAGGATTACAAATCTTCACACAGGAGTGCATAAACTTATAATGAAGACAACAATAAGAAATCACAACATGAGCCATTATTTAGTAAACAAACATAATAAATTCTAGTGTTTATGGAACACCACAATTTTAGTCTGCATGAGAAAAAGCTAAAATACAGTCATACATAAAGAAAAGAATGTTAGTTCAGTGGGAAGTGGACATAATCCTAACCTGTAAAGGGGTCTGCTTAAATCAGCTGTGGCAAGTGGACATAATCCTAACCTGTAAAGGGGTCTGCTTAAATCAGCTGTGGCAAGTGGACGTAATCCTAACCTGTCCAAAGTTCTGCTCAAATCAGCTGTAGTAAGTGGACATAATCCTAGCATGTAGTAATCCCAGCTGAAGTAAGTGGACATAATTCTAGCATGTAGTAATCCTAGCTGTAGTAAGTGGACATAATCCTAGCTGTGGTAAGTGGACATAATCCTAGCTGTGGTAAGTGGACATAATCCTAGCACATATAGAGTTCTGCTCAAATCAGCTGTGGTAAGTGGACATAATCCTAGCTGTGGTTAGTGGACATATTAATAGCTGTGGTTAGTGGACATATTCCTAGCTGTGGTAAGTGGACATATTCCTAGCATGTAGTAATCCCAGCTGAAGTAAGTGGACATAATCCTAGCATGTAGTAATCCTAGCTGTAGTCAGTGGACATAATCTTAGCATGTAAAGAGTTCTTCTCAAATCAGCTGTGGGTTGTGGGGGGGGGGGGGGATATATATAGGATTAATAAAGCAATCACGAGAAGGGTTTTTACCTAGAAGTCTCTCTAAGACACCTCAACAACAAGCGTCTAAGATAATTCAATCCTGGTTCTCACAGTAACGATTTATTTAGGCCTGTCTATGATAATATAGGGCATGTTTTAAATACATGATATTCATTATGTAAAGATATAACTATCTATATTAGACAGACCCTCTTTATACATACATTATTAATTACATCCAACTAGATAGAAAATGCAGACAAGAAAATCCGGCTGCTGTTGAGGTTGAAGTACAAGCGTTGATTTTCGAGAATTCGCTAGACGGTGACGCGGTCATCTACACAGATGGGTCGGTCGTCCGACATGTGAGAAGCTCATGGGCCTTTACAGCTCGGGCCGGAGGGAGAATTGTGAAGGAGGACTCTGGTGCTTTCACTGAAACCACAAGTAGCCTGACCATGGAAGTCATGGCAGTAAGTAAAGCAATAACATGGCTCGAGACACAGACATTCACTAGGGCTTGTTTCCTTAGCGACTCAATGAACATGATCAAGAGGATAGAGGAGGGGTCGATCCGAAGAGAATGGTTGCTGCCTCTGAAGCGGTCTCGGCTGGCAAAGATTAGTTTCATCTTCGTGCCAGGTCATGCGGGAGTACAAGGAAATGAGCGGGCTGACAAGCTCGCAGGTGAGGCTACTGTGGAGGGCGGACGCGTCATGGACCAGGCTGACATTCTGAATGCTCTACGAGAAGTGAGACTTTTGCGAGAACCAAGTGATGAATGTGAATCTACAACAATGGCCAGACTGCGGGAGCAGCAAATTAAAAGAGGGGTGGCCAAACAAGAACACTACGCAGGAAGCCAAAGAAGATTGATAAACCAACACAGAACTGGCATCGTTAGCCGCTACACGCTGCGGGATTTGCTGAGGAGGAGATCCGAGCACTTATGGACTGAATGGTTCGATGTGCAACGAGGATGATCTGTCGACTAACTAACTAACTAACTAACTAACAAATGTACTACGACTTACGGCCAACTAAACACATTCTAAAAGGTGTAATCATTAGCAAGGTCTGTCATTCACACGATGCAGAATGTGTAGGTAGGGCAGAATTCGTACCCAACCCGTGTCTAGTGTCTAGCAGTAGCTTAGTCGAGATATATTTTACTTATATTCGTCATAATCGGGTTTTCCCAAACTGTCGTAATCGGAAATTCCACAACGGGAATTTCAAATCATCATCAAGTGCCTTGCCGACTGGCGTAGGCGATCCTACCATGATCTCTTCATATTGCCAGCTTAGCCAGCATGTATCAATTCCGTGCGCTGACCCCGTTTAATCACTCATCATCTCATCTCATCTCATCATGTTCCTCTTGTACCTTGCGGTGTCGAGGTGAAGTATAAACTTCGTGAGAGTGCCCGGTTATGGGCTTCGTATATCGACATTCCCATGGATTCTGTTATTCCCTCCGTCCAACGTTTACGTGGTCGGCCTCTTCCTCTGTTTCCATCTGGTCTGTACATCATTGCTTGTTGTGGCATGCTGCTGACTGGTAACCTAGTTGCATGGCCAAACCATTTGACTTGCTTAATTACGTCTGACTGAAATGTTAAGCCAAATACTGGTGTGTGTGTGTGTGTGTGTGTGTGTTTGCATCTACTAAATGCTGCAAATCCTGTTTATTATCTGCAATAAGTACTGAATGATCTTCCTATTTTATAATGTTGATATTAGATTGTTACTACGTCCTTCGATAACGATTCTTCTCATATCTTCTAAATTTTTCATACTTTCAATATACAGGGGGAGGGAGGAGGAGGCTGGAGACATTAAATATCCCTGTCAAACACGTCTGTTGTTTGACTGGTATTGACTACTTCATTATTAGTGTTTATGACAATTTGTTGTTTCCAACATGTGTTCTATACAAGTCTAAGATCTTTCCCATCAGTGTTTACATCTGCAAGCATCTTTATTGTGTCGACTTGTCTTACTCTATCGAAAGCCTTTTTGTATTCTATGACACAAAGATGACGAATCATGATTTTCTATGTAACTGTAATAAAGGCAGTCTGTCATTACTTTCCTTCTAGGTTGTGACCATAGTGGCCGGTGACCCTTTGCTATTATCTCCACAAAGAGATCGTCTGCCTACCATCGCGACCTTTGCACTATAACCAACAACTATTTGTCAGCAATTTTGTAGCTCAATCTACCACCTGCTTTCATGGTTTCTCGTGACCCAGCTACTGCACCTTGCCCAAGGGTGTCCCGTAGATTAGCGGAGGGAAGAAGGCGCCTGACTTCTCCTTTGATTGGGGATACACCCCAATCCCACCTCCCATTCATGACTAGCTTAGGCCTAATCCCAGACAATCCATATGTGCTGTGCCGAATCTTGACCTAGTTACATCCTAACAGACCTCTTTGCTGATTACGTCATACTGTAAGTCATCAATATAAAATAACACAAAGTAATGCAGCTTTACAGAACAGAATTACGGAACATACAGGACGTTGCGGCGACTAGCCTTCATCAGCAAACAAATACATGCACGAAAGACAACATAGATTACAGGAGAAGATCCACAGGTGACTACACTAAGGCAGAAGGACGGGATGAGAAGAATAACAAGATGGGGAAAAAATGAGTGCAATGAAGAGAAAATGAAAATATTAAAACAAAAATGTTGCTACTTATCTCAGAGTCTGAAGGTGTACTGCCTGATATGGAAATAGAGCTGTGGAACAGAGACCCTTTACAGACAGCACTTTTATACTGGGTTGTGAGGAGTCTACACTAACCTCACTTCGATAGATGCAATCCCGTGTTTGGGCTTAGGCAACTTGACAGCAATGCATCGTACTTAAGAGTTAAACTCAGTGTTTCAGAGGAATTTCCACAAAACTAAACAACGGTCAAAACACAATCTTTCATAGGATTCACAACAAACAAAGAAACCAACCTTGAACAAAATATTAGTTTCCAATTTATTGCAGTTGACATTTTATTACAAAGCACTAGCTTTGTGTTTAAATCTTTAGCGTAAAGCTTAAAAGGACAACCAAGAAATTTCAAATTGCCATCGGCATACTCACCAACAATAATGATGGATGGAAGAAATTGAAGTATTTTATAGCATTCTTCAAAATACTATAGAAAATATTTGTAAAAATGGCATAATAATAATGTGAGATTAAAGTGAGCATAGAAAAACAGCAAAAGCAACTGAGGTGGTGGGAGAATACAGTATTGAAATAAAAAAGAAGCAGGTAACCTGATAACTTTCTTCACAGAAAATAAACAGGTGGTAGCCAAAACAATGTTTCAACAACATCCTTTTTATCTGGACATCACGGAGTGGAAGCTACCAGAAATGAGATAGATTATGCTGATACAGCCGCGATGGAGAACAAACAGCAACAACTAAACCCGTCCAGCTGCTGGTTGTGGTACTGACCATGACTGAGTAATGGCGTTACTAACAGTTAAACTCAGAAAATTGATTAAAGAACTCAGCAATTTATTAAAGAATTCAGTCTGCTATGCTACAAACAAACAACCAGACTAATATGTAAAAGAAATAAAAAGTCTAGTCAACGTATTGACAACAGTCCAAAAAGAGATGATAACCTCATGAATTAGCCACACATGCAACAGATACTCTCATATCATCAGCCAAAAATATTATACCACATAGAATGGCTGGAGAGAACAACTCTATTGTAAATGGTATGTTTGAGCTAATAAGACACAGACACGAGGAAAAAGCACATATGATATCAAATGATGAGAAAAGGACAGCCTATGAGAAATAAAAACAGAAGGTAAAAAGAGACAATATTCATTTTCTACAAGACTAGTATGCAGCGATGCTAGAACACCACACCAATAGGTGAGATCATTAAATGTTCATAGAATACAAAGCAATGACCAAAGACTTTAGAATCAAGACAAATACAATGATGGACACGAGCAGAAGAATCCTAACAGAACATAAATCACTTCTAAACATATGGAATGAATCCTGCAGTGAAATATACAACAAAAAATAAACAAGACAAAAATAATATGGATAGGCTATACATTGAGAAAAGCAGAGAATATTATAACTAAAAGCGTTTTAGTCTGGAAACCCACAAGGCAAAAGAAATAGAGGAAGACATGAAAACTCACGGGGAAGAGAAATAGAAACAAAAATGAACGATAAGGGAAGGTCATGGACAGGGACTCGTGGGATAGCTAAAGACAGGAGGGCTTAGAGTGGGGGTGGTTGTGTGCCTATACACATTTGGGGTATTGAGGGCACAAGAAGACAAAAATATCAACAATGAAATGCCAAAAGAGAAAGAGTCAGAACAATAAAAGATGAAGTCTAGTGGGAAGTACCAATCAAAATAGGGAAATCACCAGGATGTTATAAAATCATAGCAAAGTTGACTGAATGTTAGAGAACAAAGTCTAAAAATATATCACGCTTTATGTAAAATGATATAGGAAAAGGGAATGTGGACAAAGGAACTAACTATATATTTATATATATATATATATATATATATATATATATATATATATATATATATATATATATATATATATATATATATATATATATATATATATATATATATATATATATATAAAGGGTGACACGATATTGTATATTGCAAGTAGTCAACAGTTGCTTTGATTATTAACACAAGCAAAATATTACTTACAATAATAATGGGCAGATGTTATCAGAAATTATAAGAAATCATGAAGACAATAGAATCTAGCTTAGACGAAATAGAGACACATGTCACAACATGTTTAACAATATGGCAATTCTAGAAATAAGCAGAGAGTACAATATAGATCTGTTTTCCTACTGTATAGACTACTCAAAACTATTTGGTTTTGTAGAACAAGAAGAATTGTGAGACATAATGAAAGAAAAAAAGACTTCTCGTTAAACTTAATACAGATCATAAACACATTCTACAGTGAAGAAAAACAGCAGCTGTGAGAACATGTGATGATACAACAGTTTGTTTTTAATAGAGCAAGGAGTCAGACAAGGTAGCATTTTACCCCCTTATCTGTTTAACTTTCGGGAAACATCATTAGGAATGTCAGTGAAATTATTGACAAGAAACAATGTGATTCCTTTGTAATCAGCGGTGTAAAAATATGTGAACTCCGATTTGCTGACGACACAATATTACTATCAACAACATAAATGGGAACTAACAAATTAATAAAGTCAGTGCAAGAACGAAGCGCAAAACAATATCTATATCTGAATACAACAAATAAAAATAATGACAACCGATAAAACAAATATGTCAACATATGTATATATCATACTGGTGGTAGTGGTGCACGATAAGGCAGATGTGGTCGGGGCCCTTGGAATCGTGTGTATAGTGCAGAAGTAATGGATAGATCATCACGGCGTGAAGAGAATGATGCTGCCGAGAGTGACTAGAGGATCTGGGGAACACTTAAATCTCAGTATAAATGACAGACGGACCAATAATCAGACTGCTAATGGTACCATTAGTATTGGGACTCTTCGCTGGCTGTTGTAGATGAGAACGGAGCACTGTGGGCATGTCCCAGGTGCTGTGATGTTGGTTCTTGACTCAACTCAACCCATGTATATATAAATGAAGAAAAATGACACATCATGAGCAGTTCTGAATTGATTGGTTCTCTGCTGAAGGGCGTAGGAAATATGATGACAGAGATGAAAAGACAAACACACATTGTTCTGTAATTGGGAATGAAATATGAGCTCATAAACATCTTCTTTGAAAACAAGATATGATCTCATGTTCGTCTTAATTGAAAATGAGATAAAACTTCATTGATATCTTCTCTGAAAACAAGATATGACCTTATCTTCGTCTCACCTGGAATGGGATATGACCTCATCATCATCATCTTCTCTGGAAAAGAGATTTGATCTCATCTTTGACTCAACTGGAAATGGGATATGACCTCATCATCATCATCTTCTCCGGAAAAGAGATATTGTCTCGTCTTGGACTCAACTGGAAAAGAGATACGACCTCATCACCACATGTTTTCTCTGGAAACAATTAAAACCTTTTTGGATTTGAACTTGGAACACCAAAAGTCAGAGCACAAATAGCATGCATATTTCCTGTGGTACATGTGAATGTCAAACATTAGATCATTTATTATACCTCACAAAAATAATGCAAAGGCATGAAGATGGAGATATAAAACTCTGGAAAAGCATGAACTCTAAATGGCAAGGCACTTGATGATAAAATCAAAGCATGAATGTCTGGAAAAGATGATTCTGGAGGGAGGTGATCCAAGGAAGTGGATAAGTGGAAGACCACGAGGTAGATGGATTCAAGAATGTAGTGGAAAATTTTCACATGACAGCAACAGAGGAAGGACATCTCGTTTATGATAGAGAGAAGTTGTGAAAATCTGCTGTGGGGGAGAAGTTCTGCACTACTTAACACCAGGTTTAGAAGAGATGTCTAGATTTATGTGGGCTGCCTCCAAGATCGTGTTTGTTGCTTTTTCACAAAAGTAAAGAACAATGCCAAAAAATTCATCAAACAATTAACATATATGAACATTGACAAAGTAGAAAACAAAATACAGTACATTGGAAATTCTCTGGAAATTCTCGCCATATCTTCCGTAAATAAAATATGGTCCAACCATTATCTCCTCTCATTCATTCATTCAGTACCATGCCCTTTGCAGAACCTCGCTCCCATAACAACCTTTCGGAAAACCTCTCGATCATACGCAGGATGTCCCGCGTCCGATACACCCATCTGGAGATCATCCGCCACATCCTACACCCATCCCATCTTCTCTTTGGCCTTCCTCTTCTTCTCTTCCCAGGCATATACCCCTCCATTACTGTTCTGTCCAAACTTTACTGACGTTTCAAGTGACCAAAATATTTCAATTTTCTTTGCTTTATCGTCTTTAATAGCCAACCTTCTTCAATATTCAGCTCTTGAAGTATGGATGCATTTGTTATTTTCTTTACCCAAGATATTCTTGGAACCCGTCTATAACATTTATATTCAAAGGTATTTATGCGCTAGCTCAGCTTAGTTTAGTAAGTGTCCAGGTATCACAGGCGTATGTTGCAATGGGAAAGATGCATGCTCTTAAAAATCTAATTTTTGTAGTTCTGTATGTCCCACTTCTCTAGAAATGAGATATAATCTTATCATCATTATCTTCTCTGGAAACAAAGTATCACCTCATCTTTGCCTCAATTGGAATTGAAATATGACCTCATCATTGTCTTCTCTGGAAATGGGACGTAACCTCATCATCGTCTATTCTGGAAACAAGATATTTACCTCTTCCTTGTCTGTCTCCTCTGGAGGTGAGATATGGCCTCATAATCGTCTCCTCCAGAAACAAGATTGGCCCCGTCATATTCTGTAAAACAACCCGAAGACGGGCCTTTAAACTTGTCCAAGTTATAGACAATGATTCGCTGGTGGCATTCAGCTGACAATATCAAGGACAGTGTCATCTTAAAACGTCACCAAATCATTAAAATGAATGACAATGATAATCAACATTAAGTTACACAAATAATTAGAATCCATAAATTATCAAAATGATACACGGTAAATCATGTCAAAAACAATCATCAGTAACAATGATAATAGCAATGTGTCATGCCAGTAAAGCGTATTCAATCATGGTTAATCATCAAACACAACCATCAGTTTTAGATCATGTCTTTGATCTTGACTCGATTATGCCATGTGGCCAGGCCATCAATATATTTATCTGTTTTGTTCTCTTCTTGCTCTTTTCCCACCAGTAGCAAGAGTAATTGCGAATGAACGAACAAACTTTACTTTCAAAGGGTCACAAATTGGGCACACAGGCCCGTCCTACATTCCGCCCTTCCAATCAGCTCATCTTTCTTACATCAATTAACTATTTTGCATGTTATATTCACATAGGAAATAAAAGCATTGTCAAATGGAAATTATGAACTATAAACAAAGCTTATTACCATGTTATGAGACAGACGCACAAACACATGCACATGCATAAACTCATCCATACATACCTGCATACAAACTTACATCATTTACACAAACTCTCATAATTATGCACCCACTGAATAACACACACATACACAATTCCTCGCATACTCATATACTCACTCACAATCACAAACTCATTAATAAACATTTACTTATATATATATGTACGTATATACTCTCACTTTCTCCATCTCTCTCCCCCCTCCTCCATCTCTCCCTCCCACTCTCTCTCACGCCCACACATATACAGCATAGGCACATACATACACTCCTTCCCATACTCACATAATCGACACATAAAACACTGTCACACACGCAAATATAAAAGTGTTAGTCATTCAGTAAATGAGACAAGTAATAAACTGAAGTAAACAAACAAGAAAAATATTCTTTTGAGTAACAATGGTAACATTCCAAAGTGGGGGTGCTCTAATTGCGAACCAATGGCGGTTAACTTCTTTCGTTGTCTTGAAATTTATTGTCTATATCTGCAAAGCTGCCTCTTGTATACATTTCACTGTCTTATTTAGTCTCTCTCGGTGGTCCATAGAGTTTAGCTTCCACTGTTGACTTTATGGAGTTTATCATCCACTATTTTGTTTCTCTAGGCCAGAAGGTTTGTCTAAATATGTCGTACTGAGGACAATCTTGTAGTATGTGATCTGCTGTCTGCGGCGCCAATTCACATGCGCACATGGCTATCTAATCCTGTGCTAAAGAAATGATACTCCAGGAATCGTCAATGATGACATGTAGACCCGTGGAAAGATTACAAGAGCTCTTATGCAGCCGTCCACTAGCGACAGTCCCATATAAAACTTATGCAGCCGTCCACTAGCGACAGTCCCATCTAAAACTTATGCATACGTCCACAAGCGACAGTCCCATCTAAAACTTATGCATACGTCCACAAGCGACAGTCCCATCTAAAACTTATGCAGCCGTCCACTAGCTACAGTCCCATCTAAAACTTATGCATACGTCCACAAGCGACAGTCCCATCTAAAACTTATGCAGCCGTCTCACTAGCTACAGTCCCATCTAAAACTTATGCATACGTCCACAAGCGACAGTCCCATCTAAAACTTATGCAGCCGTCCACTAGCTACAGTCCCATCTAAAACTTATGCATACGTCCACTAGCGACAGTCCTATCTAAAACTTATACAGCCGTCCACTAGCGACAGTCCTATCTAAAACTTATACAGCCGTCCACTAGCGGTAGTCCCATCTAAAACTTATACAGCCGTCCAATAGCGACAGTCCCATCTAAAACTTATACAGCCGTCCACTAGCGCGATAGTCCCATCTAAAACTTATACAGCCGTCCACCAGAGATTGTCCCATCTAAAACTTATACAGCCGTCCACTAGTGACAGTCCCATCTAAAACTTATGCATCCGTCCACTAGCGATAGTCCCATCTAAAACTTATGCAGCCGTCCACTAGCGATAGTCCCATCTAAAACTTATGCAGCCGTCCACTAGCGACAATCCCATCTAAAACTTATACAGCCGTCCACTAGCGACAGTCCCATCTAAAACTTATACAGCCGTCCACTAGCGACAGTCCCATCTAAAACTTATACAGCCGTCCGCTAGCGATAGTCCCATCTAAAACTTATACAGCCGTCCGCTAGCGAATGTCCCATCTAAAACTTATACAGCCGTCCACTAGCGATAGTCCCATCTAAAACTTATACAGCCGTCCACCAGAGATTGTCCCATCTAAAACTTATACAGCCGTCCACTAGCGATAGTCCCATCTAAAACTTATGCATCCGTCCACTAGCGATAGTCTCATCTAAAACTTATGCAGCCGTACACTAGCGACAGTCCCATCTAAAAGTTATGCAGCCGTCCACTAGCGATAGCCTCATCTAAAACTTATACAGCCGTCCACTAGCGACAGTCCCATCTAAAATTTATGCAGCCGTCCACTAGCGACAGTCCCATCTAAAACTTATACAGCCGTCCACTAGCGACAGTCCCATCTAAAACTTATGCAGCCGTCCACTAGCGACAGTCCCATCTAAAAGTTATGCAGCCGTCCACTAGCGACAGTCCCACCTAAAACTTATACAGCCGTCCACCAGCGACAGTCCCATCTAAAACTTATACAGCCGTCCACTTGTGACAGTCCCATCTAAAACGTATACAGCCGTCAACTAGTGACAGTCCCATCTAAACTTATGCAACCGTCCACTAGCGACAGTCCCATCTAATACTTGTAAAGCCGTCCACTATCGACAGTCCCATCTAAAACTTATGCCGCCGTCCACTAGCGACAGTCCCATCTAAACCTTATGCAGCCGTCCACTAGCGACAGTCCCATCTAAAACTTATGCAGCCGTCCACTAGCGACAGTCCCATCTAATACTTATGCAGCCGTCCACTAGCGACAGTCCCATCTAAAAGTTATACAGCCGCCCTCCAGCGATAGTCCCATCTAAAACTTATGCAGCCGCCCTCTAGCGACAGTCCCATCTAAAACTTATGCAGCCGTCCACTAGCGACAGTCCCATCTAAAACTTATGCAGCCGTCCACAAGTGACAGTCCCATCTAAAACTTATGCAGCCGTCCACTAGTGACAGTCCCATCTAAAACTTATGCAGCCGCCCTCTAGCGACAGTCCCATCTAAAACTTATGCAGCCGTCCACTAGCGACAGTCCCATCTAAAATTTATGCAGCCGTCCACTAGTGACATTCCCATCTAAAACTTATGCAGCCGTCCACTAGCGACAGTCCCATCTAAAAGTTATACAGCCGCCCTCCAGCAATAGCCCCATCTAAAACTTATGCAGCCGCCCTCTAGCGACAGTCCCATCTAAAACTTATGCAGCCGTCCACTAGCGACAGTCCCATCTAAAACTTATGCAGCCGTCCACTAGTGACAGTCCCATCTAAAACTTATGCAGCCGTCCACTAGTGACAGTCCCATCTAAAACTTATGCAGCCGCCCTCTAGCGACAGTCCCATCTAAAACTTATGCAGCCGTCCACTAGCGACAGTCCCATCTAAAATTTATGCAGCCGTCCACTAGTGACATTCCCATCTAAAACTTATGCAGCCGTCCACTAGTGACAGTCCCATCTAAATCTTATGCAGCCGTCCACTAGCGACAGTCCCATCTAAAACTTATGCATCCGTCCACTAGTGACAGTCCCATCTAAAACTTATGCATCCGTCCACTAGTGACAGTCCCATCTAAAACTTATGCAGCCGTCCACTAGCGACAGTCCCATCTAAAGCTTATGCAGCCGTCCACTAGCGACAGTCCCATCTAAAAGTTATGCAGCCGCCCTCTAGCGATAGTCCCATCTAAAACTTATGCAGCCGCCCTCTAGCGACAGTCCCATCTAAAACTTATGCAGCCGCCCTCTAGCGATAGTCCCATCTAAAACTTATACAGCCGTCCACTAGCGATAGTCCCATCTAAAACTTATACAGCCGTCCACTAGCGATAGTCTCATCTAAAACTTATGCAGCCGTCCACTAGTGACAGTCCCATCTAAAACTTATGCAGCCGTCCACTAGCGACAGTCCTATCTAAAACTTATACAGCCGTCCACTAGCGATAGTCTCATCTAAAACTTATGCAGCCGTCCACTAGCGACAGTCCCATCTAAAACTTATGCAGCCGTCCACTAGCGACAGTCCCATCTAAAAGTTATACAGCCGCCCTCTAGCGATAGTCCCATCTAAAACTTATGCAGCCGCCCTCTAGCGACAGTCCCATCTAAAACTTATGCAGCCGTCCATTAGCGACAGTCCCATCTAAAACTTATGCAGCCGTCCACTAGTGACAGTCCCATCTAAAACTTATGCAGCCGTCCATTAGTGACAGTCCCATCTAAAACTTATGCAGCCGCCCTCTAGCGACAGTCCCATCTAAAACTTATGCAGCCGTCCACTAGCGACAGTCCCATCTAAAATGTATGCAGCCGTCCACTAGTGACAGTCCCATCTAAAACTTATGCAGCCGTCCACTAGTGACAGTCCCATCTAAAACTTATGCAGCCGTCCACTAGCGACAGTCCCATCTAAAACTTATGCATCCGTCCACTAGTGACAGTCCCATCTAAAACTTATGCATCCGTCCACTAGTGACAGTCCCATCTAAAACTTATGCAGCCGTCCACTAGCGACAGTCCCGTCTAAAACTTATGCAGCCGTCCACTAGCGGACAGTCCCATCTAAAAGTTATGCAGCCGCCCTCTAACGATAGTCCCCATCTAAAACTTATGCAGCCGCCCTCTAGCGAAGTCCCATCTAAAACTTATGCAGCCGCCCTCTAGCGATAGTCCCATCTAAAACTTATACAGCCGTCCACTAGCGATAGTCCCATCTAAAACTTATACAGCCGTCCACTAGCGATAGTCTCATCTAAAACTTGTGCAGCCGTCCACTAGCGACAGTCCCATCTAAAACTTATGCAGCCGTCCACTAGCGACAGTCCCATCTAAAACGTTATACAGCCGCCCTCTAGCGATAGTCCCCATCTAAAACTTATGCAGCCGTCCCCTAGCGACAGTCCCATCTAAAACTTATGCAGCCGTCCCATAGCTGACAGTCCCATCTAAAACTTATGCAGCCGTCCACTAGTGACAGTCCCATCTAAAACTTATGCAGCCGCCCTCTAGCGACAGTCCCATCTAAAACTTATGCAGCCGTCCACTAGCGACAGTCCCATCTAAAATTTATGCAGCCGTCCACTAGTGACAGTCCCATCTAAAACTTATGCAGCCGTCCACTAGCGATAGTCCCATCTAAAACGTTATGACAGCCGCCCTCCCTAGCGATAGTCCCATCTAAAACTTATGCATCCGTCCCGCTAGCGACAGTCCCATCTAAAACTTATGCAGCCGTCCACTAGCGACAGTCCCATCTAAAACTTATGCAGCCGTCCACTAGTGACAGTCCCATCTAAAACTTATGCACCGTCCACTAGCGACAGTCCCATCTAAAACTTATGCAGCCGTCCCTCTAGCGACAGTCCCATCTAAAACTTATGCAGCCGTCCACTAGCGACAGTCCCATCTAAAATTTATGCAGCCGTCCACTAGTGACATTCCCATCTAAAACTTATGCAGCCGTCCACTAGTGACAGTCCCATCTAAATCTTATGCAGCCGTCCACTAGCGACAGTCCCATCTAAAACTTATGCATCCGTCCACTAGTGACAGTCCCATCTAAAACTTATGCATCCGTCCACTAGTGACAGTCCCATCTAAAACTTATGCAGCCGTCCACTAGCGACAGTCCCATCTAAAGCTTATGCAGCCGTCCACTAGCGACAGTCCCATCTAAAAGTTATGCAGGCCGCCCTCTAGCGATAGTCCCATCTAAAACTTATGCAGCCGCCCTCTAGCGACAGTCCCATCTAAAACTTATGCAGCCGCCCTCTAGCGATAGTCCCATCTAAAACTTATACAGCCGTCCACTAGCGATAGTCCCATCTAAAACTTATACAGCCGTCCACTAGCGATAGTCTCATCTAAAACTTATGCAGCCGTCCACTAGTGACAGTCCCATCTAAAACTTATGCAGCCGTCCACTAGCGACAGTCCTATCTAAAACTTATACAGCCGTCCACTAGCGATAGTCTCATCTAAAACTTATGCAGCCGTCCACTAGCGACAGTCCCATCTAAAACTTATGCAGCCGTCCACTAGCGACAGTCCCATCTAAAAGTTATACAGCCGCCCTCTAGCGATAGTCCCATCTAAAACTTATGCAGCCGCCCTCTAGCGACAGTCCCATCTAAAACTTATGCAGCCGTCCATTAGCGACAGTCCCATCTAAAACTTATGCAGCCGTCCACTAGTGACAGTCCCATCTAAAACTTATGCAGCCGTCCATTAGTGACAGTCCCATCTAAAACTTATGCAGCCGCCCTCTAGCGACAGTCCCATCTAAAACTTATGCAGCCGTCCACTAGCGACAGTCCCATCTAAAATGTATGCAGCCGTCCACTAGTGACAGTCCCATCTAAAACTTATGCAGCCGTCCACTAGTGACAGTCCCATCTAAAACTTATGCAGCCGTCCACTAGCGACAGTCCCATCTAAAACTTATGCATCCGTCCACTAGTGACAGTCCCATCTAAAACTTATGCATCCGTCCACTAGTGACAGTCCCATCTAAAACTTATGCAGCCGTCCACTAGCGACAGTCCCATCTAAAACTTATGCAGCCGTCCACTAGCGACAGTCCCATCTAAAAGTTATGCAGCCGCCCTCTAGCGATAGTCCCATCTAAAACTTATGCAGCCGCCCTCTAGCGAAGTCCCATCTAAAACTTATGCAGCCGCCCTCTAGCGATAGTCCCATCTAAAACTTATACAGCCGTCCACTAGCGATAGTCCCATCTAAAACTTATACAGCCGTCCACTAGCGATAGTCTCATCTAAAACTTGTGCAGCCGTCCACTAGCGACAGTCCCATCTAAAACTTATGCAGCCGTCCACTAGCGACAGTCCCATCTAAAAGTTATACAGCCGCCCTCTAGCGATAGTCCGATCTAAAACCTATGCAGCCGCCCTCTAGCGACAGTCCCATCTAAAACTTATGCAGCCGTCCATTAGCGACAGTCCCATCTAAAACTTATGCAGCCGTCCACTAGTGACAGTCCCATCTAAAACTTATGCAGCCGCCCTCTAGCGACAGTCCCATCTAAAACTTATGCAGCCGTCCACTAGTGACAGTCCCATCTAAAATGTATGCAGCCGTCCACTAGTGACAGTCCCATCTAAAACTTATGCAGCCGTCCACTAGTGACAGTCCCATCTAAAACTTATGCAGCCGTCCACTAGCGACAGTCCCATCTAAAACTTATGCATCCGTCCACTAGTGACAGTCCCATCTAAAACTTATGCATCCGTCCACTAGTGACAGTCCCATCTAAAACTTATGCAGCCGTCCACTAGCGACAGTCCCATCTAAAACTTATGCAGCCGTCCACTAGCGACAGTCCCATCTAAAAGTTATGCAGCCGCCCTCTAGCGATAGTCCCATCTAAAACTTATGCAGCCGCCCTCTAGCGAAGTCCCATCTAAAACCTATGCAGCCGCCCTCTAGCGATAGTCCCATCTAAAACTTATACAGCCGTCCACTAGCGATAGTCCCATCTAAAACTTATACAGCCGTCCACTAGCGATAGTCTCATCTAAAACTTGTGCAGCCGTCCACTAGCGACAGTCCCATCTAAAACTTATGCAGCCGTCCACTAGCGACAGTCCCATCTAAAAGTTATACAGCCGCCCTCTAGCGATAGTCCGATCTAAAACTTATGCAGCCGCCCTCTAGCGACAGTCCCATCTAAAACTTATGCAGCCGCCCTCTAGCGATAGTCCCATCTAAAACTTATACAGCCGTCCACTAGCGATAGTCCCATCTAAAACTTATACAGCCGTCCACTAGCGATAGTCTCATCTAAAACTTATGCAGCCGTCAACTAGCGACAGTCCCATCTAAAACTAGTTAATGATTCATGTGCTGTTCAGAGAAGGTCAGCATGGCCGAATGGATAAGAATGCACGCTGTTAAACTTTCGATGGGCTGATGCGGAGGTAGCGAGTTCAACCACTGCACTGGTCAGTTGGACTAAAACGTTGACTTCTTGACTTGGAGATGTAAATTACAAGTGCCTCAGACGTCAGGGTGGGTTCACCTGATGGCGAAAGACACTGGCAGTAGGGAAAGTTAATCCACTCATACAACAGTCAAGCGCACTAGTAGGTGTGTGGACTACGCTTAAGTTCAAAGCTAGCCAATGCGCAACAAAAATGTCGTTGGATAAGATTATACATAATCCTAATTAAAAATAGCTCAAAGATAGAACAAACATAGAACAAGATTAATCTGTTATCTGAGCCACTATCGATGTGTATGTAGTCATGGACAATATCATGTGAATGACCTATTCACCTTAGAACAGAACATGATTAGGATGATGGTCTCTGATAGGATTACAAACCAAATTGTTAACACGGGACTTCATAAACATAATAAATACTAGTCTTCATCGAACAACACAGTTTTAGTCTGCATGAGAAAAGGTTAAACTACAGTCACTACATAACATAAAACCCGTCTACTATAATGCAGAACATGTTTTAAATACATGATATTCATTATATAAAGACACAGCTATATGTTAGACGGAACCTAGCTATAATACATTATAAATTAACATAATATGTTTAAAACATTACATAAAATATTATATTCAGGATGAATACTTAACTATATATAACAAATGACAATCGGTATAAACATTTACATTGATGTGATAGGCCGAATCCCACTCACCATGCATTTGAAATCAATATAACAAATCTTGAATGAATACTTAACTATATATAACATATAATAATAAATTCACAAGTATATAACAGAAAGCCGGCTCCCTGGTCTAGAGGTTACACGACTTTCTCCGTAATCTCGTATACTCTCGTAAGTAACGTGACGTTGCGTGAGAATTGGTAGCGATTCTCTCCGCGTCTGTAACTTACGGGGTATGTGAGCCAGTCGCTCAGAAAGCAATGGCACACTACTGAGCGCAATCTTGCCAAGAAATCAACAATCAGCTGAAAGATGTTGATGTTGACAGCGATGTCCTGTAAAGGGTATGCGAACAAAAAAACAAAACAAAAAATATAACAGAAAACCGCTTTCCATGGTCATGTGATGATAAGAGAGGCATTGAAGAACATCGTGACGACTGGACGGAACAATGAGAAGAGAGGCAGAAGCCGACCAAGAGAAATGATGCTGGATGGATTGAGAAGGTGGCATGGAGGGATATCAGCAGCAGAGTTGATCCAGAACACAAAAGACCGAGATCTGTGGAGAGCCATTGACGCCTACGCCAGCCGGCAGGGCACTTGATGATGATAATGATATAACAGGAGCAACTTCATTATACATCCATTATAAATAAAGAAAACATATCTTGAATAACGATTTATTTGAAAAATTATATACAGAATGAATGCAACTATGTGCAACTTATAATATATATTCCAGTTGAAACCCAAAAGGGTTGAAAAGGCTATTGCAAATTAAAAAAAAAAAAACATTTTAAATGTGTATATGTTCACTATTGTATGAATTTATTCATGGAAGATTGAGGATGAACACGTGTCAAATAACATGCGTCATACATAACAGGCTACTACAGAATGACAAAGGATGTAGTCAGTCAAGACGGGTAAGCCTTGTTCATCTGACACCACTTGTGGCAGCAGCAGGCATAATGAGAAGTAGGAACAACGTAAGCGCATGCACAATTACTGCGGCTTAGGAACAATAAACATTCTTACAAATTAACTATTGAAGACAACATAACAAATGGGGGTGTGTTCTTCGTAATATGATGTTTGTTCTAATCAATCAATTAATCAACCAATCAATCAGTTTGTCTTTCAATTTGACACTTGTAATGGTAATTGGTTGTTAGAAAGTGCTGCAACAAGTTTCAGATGGCGACAGCTGAACAGTGCCAGGTAGCTTCTAAATAGGGATTTAGATGTCAATTTACTGCGGGTACATTGTCCAAGAACATCCACTATTTAACTCGTTTCCATAATGGCCATGATGGGGCACCCCATAGACGTCACTGAGGTCCCCAGACGCAGGTATCATCCACACAGGTCCACCCGAACACCCCGGACAGGTGGGTGCTGTATACAGTTGATGGTAGAAGCCGTCGCCAGTCAAACAGTCAATCTGCCTTCCTATAGTGACGTGTTTGGACTGACCATGGGGATGTCCTATGTGAATAATAATTGTGTCGTCCTTGTTGCATTTACTGTCTTCAGAAGACATAGTTTCATGCTTATATTTTCTGTTACAAAGCTTACATGCGTAATCGCTGGACATTTCAATGCGTTCTACAAGTATCTCATCCATTCCCACAACAGATAGATTCTCAGGCGTACATTCCCTGTCGCCAGGCTTACATTCCTTGTCGTCAGGCTTACATTTCTTATAATCTTCGATAAACTTTAAATAATCCATAATAATTCTTTGGTGATGCAATGTAGTAAAATGTGCATCTCTGTTAAATGTAACTTCAACAGTTGCAATTTCATTGCTAATCTCTACAACCTTCTGTGCGTTTCTGGGGAAATGTCAGTCATAAAAGAACTACAAGCATTTAATCTTTTTTTCATGATTTCAACGGTGGAATAATATTTAGCCAGTTCTATTATCAGGGAGCAAAACATATTCTATACATCTGGAGACTGTCAATATTACTATTTGTTAAAGTTTCAAGTAGATTCGTCAATGTTTCGTTTAAATGTAAGAATGGAGGTTTTGTTTTCCCCGTCATCTATTAACGTCGCGTGTTTCTAACTCGAAACTATTATAGTTTCCATGTGCCATCTCTGAAATCTGGTACTCTTGAGCAATATCTTGTAAATAGTTCTTTCTAAAATCCCAATGCATTAAAACTGAGGTTATAATTTCTTCGGTAAATGACATCAGTACAATCAATGTTTCTACAGCCTCTAAAGGATTATTCAATCTGATCTTGACAATAAACTTTAAACCCGTTTCCTTCTCACACTGGACACTCTCTAACCCAGGCAGCACCGTTCGGAAAAGATCACAGAATCTGTTCTTCTGTGCTGTTAACCTCTGAAGATAATTGACTTTCATCTTCCCAAACAGTTCATCATGTGTGACACACACTAGCTCACAGAAGCCTTTCTCTATACTGGAAGTTCTCACTTTCACTCCTCTCGCTGTCACAATATGTCTACTGCCATCAGGATCATCGTAGAAAAACTCAACAGTTGTGCTTTTAGCTTCTTTATCATTGAACACAACATGTGATGTAGTAACTACAGTAATGTAAACAGACGCATCATGGTATCCTGGGAGGTCAGCACAATTTGTAAACAGACATGGCAGTTTGTTATTTTCATCCAATGAAACCCCAATCACACGTCCACTGCCTGCAGACACAACACTCTGTCCAGCACGGACTGATAACGGATATCCAGGCGGCCGCTTAAGACTAACATAGTTCACAGAAAGTTTAGCAGTGGGATATGGCGTACATCTAGGTGATATTAGAATGTTATTCAACAAATAATCTGTAGTTTCCATCTTCTTTACCGTTAGCAAATTATATGGCAACTGTCTAATCAAAAATGTATCATGTGTCACACACAACAGCTGACAGACATCTCCCTCTATAGTGGAAGTTCTCACTATCACCCCTCTCGCTGTCACAAGACGTCCCCTGTCATTGTAGAAAAACTCAACAGTCGTGTATTTAGCTTCTTCATCACCAAACACAATATGTTCTGTGGTAACTATACTAGCTTCTTCATCATCAGACACGATATATTCTGCGGTAACTATAGTAGCTTCTTTATCATCAAACACGATAACGATAACAAAATAACCCCACATCTCATATCTTGGGAGGTAAGCACATAGTGCACAAGGACATGGCAGTTTACCTTTGTTTCCTTCAAGTGAAATGGCAATCACACGCCCACTGCCTACAGACACAACTCTCTGTCCAGCACGGTCTGATAACGGATATCCAGGCCGCCGGTTACGGCTTACATAGTTCACAGAAAGTTTAGCAATATGATGAGACGGACATAAAGGCCATGAAATACTTTTATTCCAAAAATATTCTTGAAGGCTGCTCTTTGCCGTTAGCAATTTATATATCAACTGTCTGATTAAAACTGTGTCATGTGTCACACACAACAACTCACAGACATCTCCCTCTATACTGGAAGTTCTCACTTTCACCCCTCTCGCTTTCACAATATGTCTCTTATCATCAGGATCCTCGTATAAAAACTCAACAGTCGTGTGTTTAGCTTCTTCACCATCAAACACGACATGCCGCGGGGTAACTATAGTAATGTAACCATGCAACTCATATCTGGGGAACTTAGCACAGTTTGTGAACAGACACATCAGTTTGTCAATGTTTCCTCCAAGTGACATGTCAGTCACACGTCCACTGCCTACAGACACAACTCTCTGTCCAGCGCGGTCTGATAACGGATATCCAGGCGGCCGGTTAGGACTAACATAGTTCATAGAAAGTTTAGCGGTATGGTGTGACGTACATCTAGGCGATGGTATCATTGTACGCCAAAAAGAAGCGTTTGGTATGATCGCTGCTGTTAGCGAATTATATGTCAACTGTTTAATCAAATATTTGTCATGTGTCACACACAACAACTCACAGAAATCGCCCTCTATACTGCAGTGTATCACTTTCACCCCTCTCGCTGTCACAACACCCTTTTTGTCATCAGGATCATCGTAAAAAAACTCAACAGTGGTGTGGTTAGCTTCTTCATCATCAAACACGACATGTTTTGCGGTAGTTACAGTAATGTAACCATACACCTCATGATTACCTGAAAGGTCAGCAGAGTGTGTAAACGGACAAGGCATTTTGTCAATATCTCCTTCACTAGGATATCCAGTCACATATCCACTGCCTACAGACAGAACTCTCTGTCCACGACGATTCCATAACAGATATCCATCCGGCCGGTTGGGGCTAACATAGTTCACAGAAAGTTTCACGGTGAACTGTGACAAGCACCCAATCCATGCTTTAATTTTATCAGTAGCAAGATTGTTAGGGAGATGGAATTTATTTAATTTTTTTACTGGAATGAACTTCGGATGCCCAGGATTTTTCTGACATCTCTCGAAATGTGTGTGAAGATCGCGTTCCCCGCTAAAACTAAATTCTAATTCATGTATTCCTTGTTTGGCTCTCTCCTCTTCTGCTAATCTCAGTGTGTCCGGAGACTCCGCCATGATACACAGCAGTTTCTATATGTACCAGAATGATCTGTGACGGGTTTATGACGTTGCTGTTGCCAACATTAATGTGGGTGCTCTTCATCTGGGAGGAAACGTCACATGTGTATATATCCTCCCTAAATCACGGCGACATAGATCAATGCTTGTCGGACTGGCACAAATACACGGTCTGTTTGTCCACCTGAGAGAGGATGAGAAAATAATCACGGTAACTATGATTATAACGATTATACTGAAAAACACATTGATACTTGTTAAAACATCAGATGGAAGATGCGTGACATAGATTAAGAACAGAATAGGGCAAGCAAACGATGCATTTCAGAAAATGAAATGTATCTTGTGCTTTAAGTCATTATCATTGAACATTAGAAAAAGAGTGCTGAAATGCTATGTAGAACCTGTTTTGCTGTAAAACAGTGAATCTTGGGTTGTAAATGAACCAATTAGTAAGAACTTTGAAGCAACAGAAATGTGGTTCTTGAGACGAATGTTGCGAATTCCTTAGACTGCCAGAGTAACTAGCAACAAATGTCTGAAAAAGGCTAATGAAACTAGTACATTATATACAACAATAAGAGACAAACAGCTTTCTTTGACAATGTGATGAGAAGAGAGGCATTGGAGAACATAGTGACGACTGGAAAGATCGAGGGGAAGAGAGGCAGAGGCCGACCTAGAGAAATGATGCTGGGTGGATTGGGAAGGTGACATAGAGGAATATTATAAGCTGAATAGATCCAGAACATCAAAGATCGAGATCTGTGGAGAGACATGAACGCCAGTGCCAGCTAGAAAGGCACTTGATGATGATGATGATGATGATGATGATGATGATGATGATGATGATGATAACTTGTTAAAAACCCATAATAACTCCTTTATCACTTATAAAATACCCTCTTTTTATGTAACGTCTTACAATCTTGTTTAGTATTTCATCTTCTACCCTGAGCTGTATTGATTACCTCACATCTTTGTTTTTTTTTTTTTCTCTTCTATCCCGGGTGTGGAGTGAACATAGTCTTTTTTTTTGGGGGGGGGGGGGGGGGGTTGTGATGTAGAGGTACCCTTATCAAAGGAGAGATAAAATACTGCCTTGCCCTTTAGTAGCATATGTAACAATGCGTGTATACAGTGGAGCAACGAGTTCTGTTGGGTTATTTCAAAAACAGGTCTTTATTTACATAGGATGGTTGATACAAAATCTCAGTACAAATCAAGTAAGATGTTGTCTTCTCTTCCCTCGTCCTTGGTGGTAACTAACTACCCAACAACAAGCTACGTCACGACTTGAGCATCCTTCTTACCTGTTCTATATCGATGCTCAAGCGTGCTGTAGTCTTGCACCCCTAAACTAATACTAATAAGATATTCATTCTGCTACACCTCCCTGTGTTTTTAAAAGACTTTTCTTCTTCAAAAGTCTTTAATTCCTAACCCCTTTTATCCTACATCTTCTCTCCTTACCTCCCATAATTTCTCTAAGCCGCCCCAAACTAACTCTATTTTAGGTGAATATTTCCTTCCAATTGTACCACATAGCAAACCACTATGAAGTCATACTTCTTCTTCGTTTCTGGCTCTTCAAACATAACATATATTATTTACATATCCTCAATAACATTTAAATCTCAGCTTTATACAATACATCATAACACATATGGTTACCTTTTTGAAATACTTCTTCTTCTCTTCATAAGCACTCCGCTTAAAAATTCAAACGCTGTACTCTTCTGATACTACCTCAACTCCCTATTGTCATCACTACCCGTATTACCTCCACATTACTGCTTCTCCACTTTCAACTAACCTGAAATCACTCGCACACGATAGGTGCGCACCGGAGATTCAAAGAAGTAGAACTCTTTCTCATTAAAAACAACCACACTCACCTAAATCACACACCTTTACCCCCCTATGTCATTTGAGACTTTATGTAATAAAGTCTAAAACAATTATATCTTCTACAGTACCACTTATTATGGTAACAGTTTACGCTGCTATCTACAGCATCAAGTACCAACCATCAAAAATATTATTCACTCCCAAATGTCTATATATTACAGACCTCTTTCCCCATTATACACATCACCTCACATAACTAATCTTCTCCTATACCTCACTCAATTCCTTTAATCTTGCCGAAAACTTCAGCAACCCACTAATGTCCATTTATTATGGGCATATCTACTAAAACCTCTACTTATGCCGTTATCAACAGCAACAATATACTACCCCTGAACTCATATCTGTGACTGCTTGCAATCAACGTTATTCTATTACAGTCCATATATCACGGACCCTCAAAAACCCCATGTCATTTTGTCTCCACAGTGACAATGTTCATTCTCATTACACACTTACACCCCTTTACTATTGTACTGCTATCTAATCATTCTTCGGAGTCAAACATGGATTCAATTCATGTTTTGCTAACTGCCTTCACACTGTCTGTTACAGCACGTTACTGACTTCTTCTTCTACAATCTCGTGGCTCCATGTTCACTTCTTACCCCATTCATTTACCCCACTGCTTTATTCACTTTAATCTTTTCTTCCCCAATATGGCGTCCAATCCATATATCTTCAATTAATGCTCACTTAAATTCCCCATAACCATTTTACTTGTGTAGTAACCCCGTATGGCATATGTTTCCACAACTTTGCAGCCCTTATATCATTGATTTCTCAACGCTGACTATCACAGCAATCCCACCAACAGGATATGCTTATTATTCACAAAGAGAATGTGTCTCTCTACTAGTTCTCAGTAGTTTATTAACTCTTTTCTGAACGAAGGGTCCTAAATAAAGCCCCATGTATTGCCTTTATTCTAGTCAAAATCATAACTGTTTGTAAATTAAACTTAACTTAACTAATTTCTAACATATTTATAAACAAGGTAATTACCTATTCAACATACAAGACAATTAAGTTAAAATATGAGTCAACTAAAATAAAACAACAGGATGTCATACCCCCCCCCCCCCCCCCCCCAGGTTTTGAACTGTTTATCCCCAACAATAAAACATGCATCAATTTAAATTAAAAGAAAATATCTAGTGTTACCTAACACTACTGGTCTCTTTTACGGACCAGTAGTTTGTACGCAAAAGACTAAAAACACAATAATCCTATTCCAAAATCAAATAGTGACAATCATTTTACAGGACAAAATCAAGCAAAAATAATATAACATACCATACATATTCAATCAACATTGGTCTCTTATACTAACCAATGAAATACATATCTATTCACCCAAGTCATGCCTATTCCGTTATTATTATAACAGATAAAACAAATATATCTGTTACCTACAGACCAATTCCTAACTTAGAACAATATCTGTTCTCTCAACAAAAGTCATTAATCAACAAATGACCGTCATTCATTGATTCTCTCCCCTCACAATATTCTATCTTTTACCAAACTAACTCCTAACACATCACAATATCTGGAATATCACCCTAAACAACCATTGTAAACTGCAGGACAACTCACTTCACCTAGTACTAATGTGGCGACTATCCCAATGTTATCTCAATGTACCAGCAGTCATCTATCTACCAATAGAACTTGTGGCTCGGCACACCAATTGTTTCCCTTGGATTTGTACCAAGAATCACTACAACTTCTTAATCATTACCGTTAACTACGGTATCTCCACCATGCTACACCCAGCAAAAAAACTTGTCTATTTACTATAGACCTCACCCATGCCTCTATCTACTGTACCAACAACTAATTCTACTTATAAGTTTCTCGTCTACCCGACGCAATTAACTAACGTATCATTACTTTCCAACATCTCACCACAACTACTCTAAGCTATCCTCAAGTCTCTCCTAGCGTTCTTGCACCGCGATGATAGTTAAACCAGTCACACTTATCGGAACACGTTCTCCAACATTCATTTAACTAATCTTGTTTACCTCACTATCTTTCACTCCTCTTCCTATTTATCGGGATTCTTTCAGAAACAGCAACCCACACCACTTATTACTGACAACAGACCTCACTTTTCTCATTTCTCAGTATTAAGCATTCATGCTTCGACATGTCCCTGTCAACAATACTAAACATGTTTTATGAAACGTCATTCAGAATGTTAACTCTCTTTCCGTCAACCTGTCATACAACTTCCATTAACTCTGTCCAAGATCACACATTCCAAACAAAAGACATCACACCTTTCTAATCACCTACTTTAACAATTTAGCACAAGCAAAACAGAGGCAACGACTATAACCAAAGAAGAACAAACAACAACAATTCAGCTAAACGAACATTTCTCGAAACAAGTAAAGAGTCTCAAGTGCCTAGGAAGTATAATATCATCAAATGGCAACCCAGAAGATGATATTGACAACAGGTGTAATAAGGCTATTCAACTCTCTGGACAATTGGACAACCATGTATCCACAACTACCAAGCCTAAGCGTGTCGATCACTTCCACCCACATTGACACTTGACGGCGTTTCAAAACCTCACTCCTGCTTCACTCAGCGCGACGAACACCTGTTTGTCTACACTTATACTCACGCACGGACTAAACGCCTCGTACATGCATGCTGTACTTATCACTTGCCATCATCCTATCCATTCTCGACGCACATATGTTTGTCTTATTTCTACTTTTCTCAATCATTCACTCTTTTTCAAAGGTCAGAACCTATACATTATCTCTCGCAACTTATATCTCTTTTATACACTAACCAGCACTATCAACTATCTCTCAGAACAAACCTCACTCCGACGAGTCACTAACCTCGTAACTATCATTCTAAACTTCTCCACACAACAACTTTCTCAGATTTAATCACCTCTTCTTTCTCTACAGGCATCATATAATTACGTCATCCCCCTCACCAAGAACTCTTATTCTTCAAGCATCAACTTCTACAGTCTTTTACACTTAATATTCTCGCGTTCAACTGGCTATTTTACACATGATACTCAATTTCTCCTCAATCTATATCTCCTCATCAGACACTCTCGGTTCACCTGTCAACAATACTATACTTACTTCTCAAACCACCAAGCGAAACTATCTCAGACATCACGTCATAGCTCTGAGTCGAACCATCCACTCTAGTACGAGCATTCATAATTAGTTTATCTCTCTCTCTCTCTGCTGAATATACCCTACTTTAATCACACCAGTTATACATCACTCAACGTGATCAACAAAGGACATTTCAATTTCTACCTTGGTTACTCTCCCTACACCACAAGCAAACACAAGATATTCTTTATAACGTATCCCCGTCGAATATTCTATCAGTTGCCGTGCCTCCCTATTCCTCAACAACACTATTGCCTACCCTGTACCATGTGATGCTACACCAAAAAAATTCATCTGCCTATTTTAGACAGCCCATATGTATATGCTCAAACCGCAATTCCTCTCATAAGCCAAAACAATGCCATATGTCCTTCTTCACCCAAGAATTTTAACAGCCATAGAACGTATCTAAGCCAAATATTTCATTGTCTCTCAGTACATTAGTACGTCTTTCTTCAATTATGTCATCTTCACTATCTGTTGTTAATCTGTTGTTAAAGTACTCAGGTCTTAAGGTCATATATTCTTCTATTTTTCTTAAGTCACTTTCTGTCGTTGAGTAAATTTCCGCTATCTGTCTATTATTATTCTTCTTCTTAAATGATTTCTTTCTATTTCCTTTATTTGCGTCGGTCTGCTCACTGTTTCCTGTATAACTTACATAACGTTTATATTTCCCCATCTCGTCTTCAGATGACACACTGATAATAGTTCCCTCATCAGACTCATAGTAGTTTACTGCAGACACGTCGATCCTATTCCCATGGTCGGCTTTAGAACGTCTGACTTTCTTCTTACTTTTATTCCTCATGCTCCGGTTCTGTACAACTCCCATATCTTTACCTGAAGTATTCTCTCCATAACCTGAACTCTCACACCTAACATTCCTACACCATTTAGGGATTAAGTTAATGTCTATACCCTGAGGAACTTGACATACCATTCGTCGTACCTTTATTGACCATCAGACTGTTACTATTTCTTTCCTTCAATACTTTTCCTCTTTGGTCTCTTTTCATCTTTGGTTCTCGTCTGTTTATCTTTCTTAATTTCAACCGTGTCTCTCTTAGTCGAGTGAGTTGGTTTTAACTGAGTCTCTATTAACTCAGTTTGACTTCCCTTTGTTATTTTTACTGTATCAACCTGTGTTTGTGTGTTCCGTTCTACCACTTCATTCACCTGTGTCTGAGTCTCTTGGTCTATTTTCTTCTTTTCTTGTCTAAGAGTCAGATTCGCAACCAGCTTAGTAGTTGAATTCTTACTTACGTTTTCTACTCTGTTCTTTGACCCTGACCTCAAATACTGTTTCCGTCTTTGTTCAAACCAGTCGTCACGTTTTTTCCTAGCAGTCTTGCTATGGGATGGCCACTTCCATAACTTATTGGAAAAGTCTCTCTCAGGCCCATTCTTGTATCTATAACAGCTATACCAGTCCGACCTTTCACCATTACGTCTGTTCTCACCGTCTTTTACCCTATATACATCAGGCCTTGGTTCGTCATAACCATATTGTCTTCTGTCTTTATTAAGCAATGGCTGTCTCCTGTTATTCTTTCCTACTCTATTACAGTCTACCATAAATCTATAAGGGTCTTGTCTAGTCGTTCTGTTCTGCAACGTTTCTACAAAATTTTCTACTTCATTAACTGCCACTTTTAACTCTCCCAACCATGTACTGATACGTTTTAATTCCATATGTAGGTAATTCATACTTATTTCTCTGTATATTTCTTGGTACCTGAAAAAAAAAACTCGTCTTGAGCTCAGCTGAAATAATTTTCAATTATGCATGTTTCTCTACTGTGCTGTGATGGGTCTGCCTGTTGCCATATCCTGTTGTTTCTTTTGCTATGCTGAAATATTTTACTATACACCTATACAAGCAAATTCACATTTATAACAATTTATCTAAATGATCTTATTAAAATCACATTAAAAATGTTCTCATAGGAGTTATACTCTACTTAATTACCGTCAAGCGTGTCTTTCCTTGATCCAAGAGAAGCGTGAATTCACGTACGTTCTTTAAAAAATTTCCTTGTTACTGTTCCTGTATAACTCAACCGTCTGGAGTTCGTATTATTTAGTAGCTATCCAAACGTGACTTCAGTGATATCCTTCTTCCAGCGTCTCAGGTTTCGTTACTTTCACTCTCACTTTCAGCCCCTGGTCGGGCCCCTACCAGACTTGAATCTTCTTTTCACCCTAACAGGGCTCTTCAAGGCGTCGTCTTGAAAGCGATTCCAGCTCGATAGAACGATTTAATTTAGATCTTCTTTTCAGCAGGTCGACACCCTGTTGAAATGTTCGTTTTTGTTGAAAACATTTTGATTTGCTGGAGTTCAAGATGAGCGAATGCAACTGTATTTTCTTCTAATTTCCAATTGAAGGAGCAATAGGATTGATTCAAAATAATCTCTCATTTTTCTTCAGGTTCTCAAAGTCAATATTAAATGAACATAACAAAAGGAAACAGCTCCTTTAAACCAATTCTCTATTGAATTCGAGTTGTTGATAGCTATCTTGAGATTTCTTTTCTAGTATGTTATTGTGTGACCTTCAACACAAGGTTACTTAACGGCTGTAATAATGCAAGTCAAACCTCACAGCAATTCGACACACATCACGTTGCTTTAAGTATTTCTGAAGAAAAACAGCTTGATAAAACTCCACAGTCATAGGCAATCATGTCAAGGATGGCTCCATTCAAAAATCTTGATGTGTGTAAGTTTAATTTATGTAGTCTGAAAAACGCTTAAATTTTGACTTTGATTTCAGTTATAGTTGGTCTGATTTTGAACTTTTTCTTCTTTTATTTGATGAATCTAAAATTGATTTCATACCTTTAACAAATTGGTTGGTCCACTTTAACATGCGGCATGTTGGCTTGCGTACTTTACGTTGTTCACGCGACATTCAAGTGAAAAATCGGATCCTGTATGCGGCACCATTTCTCCATCTGTAACAATGCGTGTATACAGTGGAGCAACGAGTTCTGTTGGGTTATTTCAAAAACAGGTCTTTATTTACATAGGATGGTTGATACAAAATCTCAGTACAAGTCAAGTAAGATGTTGTCTTCTCTTCCCTCGTACTTGGTGATAACTAACTACCCAACAACAAGCCACGTCACGACTTGAGCATCCTTCTTACCGTTCTATATCGATGCTCAAGCGTGCTGTAGTCTTGCACCCCTAAACTAATACTAATAAGATATTCATTCTGCTACACATACAGGACACCTTTGGGCAAGTTGGAGTATCCGTTTAGCCCAATAGAAGGTTTTGGTTTGATCTTGAAAGCAGCCGACAGATAGTTGTTGGTTATAGTCTCAAGTTCGCGACGGTAGTCAGAAAATCTTTTTATAGACAATTGCTGCGGTCACCGACCAGTATGGTTGCTACAAAGACGAAGTTTAACGACGGGTTTCCTTCTTTATAGATACCTAGACGAGCATGATTCGATAACTCACAGAATTTTAAACAAACAGTTTTTCCTTTATGAATTGAGTATTATCCTCTGCTTCCTCCCTTCTGTGCTAATACTTCCGTATATGGACACTCTGTCTGGCTGCTGCACACTCCTCCCGATTCCAGAGCGCCGTCACCTCATCACTTTCATCATGAGGTAGCTATCCACCCAGAAGGGCAGCAGCGAATCTATCAGCCTATTCATTATCCCGCACATCAACATGTCCCAAGCAGAAAATCCATCACATGTTCGCATTTTCCTTTCTGTAGAGCGATGCTCTATCAATACAGGCATTGATAATGCACATTGGGAGTAAGTCGCCGCTGAACATGTTGCAAGGAGGGCAAATATCAGAAATGGAATAAAGACAAAGGAGAAAATAATTGCAGATAAGTCACACACCGAGTGTGTGAGACGTAAGATGGTGGAATTGACCATGACTTCACATGCATCCACTGTGGACGAACATTTACATCGCGAATTGGCCTTATCAGTCACATTCGCTATCTCTTTGGGTTGTAGTTATTATGCCTTTTTGAAGCTCAATGTAACAAACTATCCTCTGTCACGACGGCAAGGTACCAATGTAATGTAGTGTAGTAGAGCGATGCCAGCCACTCCACCCGAGACATGCCTGTTTTCCGCTTTCCGAAGCACACTGGGAGCCCATTAGATACACAACATGTGCTGCCCTTCAACCACTGGGAAGCTGCCGTCACTGCCTCAACTTCCGTTCTCCTGCTAGATGTTGTAGTATATTATTATTGGCACCTTGCTGTCTTGACAGACGATAGATAAACCGACGCCTCAGTCGGTTCTTCTCCCTCCTCTTACTTCCCTGGGCTCTCACTCCCAGATATCGGTGAAACCATTTCAGGTGCCCCCTCTGTCCCATCTTCCTTGTGGGAGAGGTGCACCTCCATTATAGTCAAAGCTGTCGTCATTTAATTACAGGGTTCCCACATCTCTGTAGCAGGTGACCTTCAGGCTAATGAAAATACATGGTCTATCCCCCATGCAGCGGGTGATATACAACGCCGTTCTCTCACCCCCTTCGAGTAGGGTGAGTAGGTAGAACGGTGTCACTGTTCACTGGAACAGCAGTATGAAACACCGAAGGTTATTTGACCCCTTGGGTCTATTTCTCTCCACAACTCCATTGGGAATCATCAATATCCATTCCCTTTGTTCTCCCTAAAGAACTAAATAGGTACAGGACAGTTGGGAGGAAAATGGAAAACGAAATCCAGAGGCCGTCCGAAATTGTGGAGACGGCCGTCATCCCCGCAGTCGATCGTCCCACATCATCCGACACTCCTGCCCACATGCGCAAACGACGTCGCGTGTTCTCCCAAGTCGTTTGAGGTGTTACTCGATATGGTTTAGGTGTCACTCCGTTTCGCCCCAACGCCCGCGGCGTTCACCGGAAATACCTCGTCATACCGACCCACAGCGGTGACTCCATCCGACAATGACTATCTGTAATATAATAAAAACGTCCCTACCCTTTCCTAAGCATTGACTCCCTTAAAAATAAACAAACCCTTACAATTACTGGTTAAGTAACTTGCTTAGGTAGGAATAGAAAATAAAACAGCGATAGACTGACTGTGGCGAGCTAAATTTATTTGGCTTTATTTCTTTCACGTACCTGGCAAGACTGGGACTGATAGAAAAACAAAGGCCAGTGTAGCCATTTTGGTCAGTACGACACAAAGAACAGACATGTAAAATATTTCCCTTCGGGGAGAAGGCATGTTGCCTTTAAAAACATGATTCTCTTCAAATATTGGTATGTTATATCTACATTATTAAAATGTATTTATGTATTACATAGACCAGTATGTTTAATTAAGAATTAGAATGATAATTCAACAGTTCTTGAAAGCTAGAGTCTGATTTTATTTTTACCAATGAAACACAGGTGGGCGCCACGCTGTAAATTTTCCTAGGTCTTACCATTTCAAATTCTTATGTTAAAATCTTGTATAGGCATTATGAACTTATATCTCACTAGTAGTGCTTATAACCTAGAAATATTATGTGTACCGTAGAGTATCAAACTCAGGTAAAAACCACATTCTAGGCATTTTCTCAAGGTGGGAACAGACTCTTGTTTACATACTTCAGTAGAGAACTTGTGTCTGTCAATTTCATATTCCTATGTTAAAACTTCTAGGCACTATGAACAATATCTCACTATTTATGCTTAGAAATCTGCAAATAATCTATGGACTATAGAAAGGAAATTTTATCCATGCGGGGACATACAAATGATTACGCGTATTCCTGACTCTTAGTCAGGGGATAAAATACTTCGCCACATCATAATCTGTAACTTGGAACTATAGTGCTAAATTTTAGTACCATCCTTTTGTTAACAGATTAGTAACCACTCCATATGAGGAGGGACATGTAATCATTTCATAAAATATTGCTAGGGACGCCATGTTTAAGAATATAAATTCATGAACAAAGGAAGTAAACGCGTGATCCAAATCAATGTTCGGATAGGATTCAATCCGCATCACCTCACCGTAGTAGGAACAGAAGCGAAGATTGTGAATAAATTGCTTGCAATATTCAGAAGACTGGACCATGCGGCATAAGTTATTCTAATAAATACTCCTAATAATAGCAGTCATTGACAAAATATATCACAGCGGCTACTATCCTCATCTGCGGTACGCAGTGGGGAAAAACAATGTATGTTTTAGTTATGGATTAACCCCTGAAGAAAATTCAAAACCATTGGCTCCGGCATTAAATTTTATGATTAAATTATTAGGTATGATTATCATGTACTTAATATCAGAGAAATGTACATGTATGTTTTTTTTTTCTGGTATGAGAATTTTCTCTGTTCTGATTGTTACTTTTTACTGTGGGAATATACATTTTAATGTTGCACCTTGGGATTAGAGGATGTTGATGTAAGAATCCATGTGTATATCAGTACTTAAGCCAATGTTGAATAGTCTTGACCTAAGGATGATTATAGTGCCGAAAGGAAGACGCGGCATTAGAAACCACAGAGATTCTGTATAGGCTATTCTCTTCAAGTAATGAGAGAGACAATATCAACATGTTGGATGGACAGAATGACTTCACTCATCTAATAGTCCCAGTAACAACAGAACAAAATATAAGTGAGAAAATACCTTACTCACTATTAAGAGTCAGAATGGCTCTACTCAGCAATGAGGGACAGTGGAACATGGACACCCACTCCTTTCCCCTTCTCCCCTTGTTTTGTATTTTTGTTTGTAAGTGTCTTGTGAAAGTTAACACATCACAGTAGGTTAATGCCCGTGTTGTATTCTTGTCATCCCTTTTCTATAGAAGAGAAGCAGGTGGTGGTTGAATGTGGTGGGACTATATCACTAAACCTGGATCCTGGGTCAACAGCCAGAAAGTGAATGTCCTAACAATAGTCTGCATCTAGAAATACCCATGGACTGCTGCGCTCAATAGCTCCATAGCGAGCAACAGATAAATTTGAAGACAACTGTCTGGGTGAGTGATTAAGTCCTATTTTAGTAGGAATATCCAGGATGGACTTCAAGATCTAATAATCTACAAAGATGAAGATCATCAGAGTACTGACAACAGTGTATCGTTTGCGTTACTTCTGAGAAGTATCACCTATAGCCTCATCATTCAACCAAGTCAGTGAAACTGGGACAATCCTTCTTCAAGTTACTAAAACTAACAACAGTGAGTAACCTTCAACTGTTGGTTGGATTACCAAGTTAATATCCACAATGGATAAGTCTTCGAAAGAACATCTCACAGCTGCAACAGTCAAACATAAGGTTCCAGCCATGCAACACCAAGTTCTAGCTATGAACACCCACTCAAACAAATGGGAAGAAGACATTGAACCAATACAACCAAGGTACCAACTGAAAACCATACCTACACCAGATTACCTCAAGGTTCCCAAACCTGAACACATAAAAAAAGACCATATGAAAGCAGCTAGCGGAGTAAATGCCTCTACGCCTGCAACCACAGGAATCACCTGATGGCTTGCAACCCTGGATATGTGGTGGAGTCAATATTCTTCAGTTCCATGCCTGCAGCAGAATCCTGGAATTAATTCCAGATGAACCAAATGAATAACAAGCAGAATTGAACGTCTACACTGAAAGTAAATAATGAATCAGAACTCTGTGCTGGTCCCATGTCAGCCTAAATGCCAATAACGGTGGAATAGGTTATAGACTGATGACTAGGTGGGTGAAAAATCTGTGGGAACAAAATTGAGATTCGGATATTATAAGCCGAGACGCTGAAAGGTAGGCATCCTTTTCATCGGATATGGTGATATAGGGAAGAACCTTAGTCCAAGACTCAAGATGCATCTCCTGAAGGTATGACCAACCCAGGCCTCAATTTCACACTGACACCGAGCCGTTCGCAAAGAAGATTCTTGAATTCAGCTCCACGGAGGAGATATGTGGTGAATTTATTTCCTATTAAGGATTATAAGTAGTTCCGCAACAAACTTCAGTGGACATTAAACATGACTGTGAGTATTTATTGCCGTCACGGATAAATATGGACATTAACTGCTTTGCACTGGAGAAGAATACCCATCCGCAATGCCTAAATGAACACTATAATTAATTAATTTAATTATTAGTATCAACTGTTTTCATGTGTGTGTTTTTTTCTTAATGAGGTATAACCAATGATGGTTAAGGTAAATAGTATTTTGACATCAACTCATTATTTTTAAATATGATAATTGTACATGGTGTCAGAAACAAAAATATATATGTTGGGTTTCTGCACCTAGACCAATTTGATTTTATCTAGGTGTCAGAAGTCGGGGTGCCCCACCGGCTAGATGAAAGTATTATTCACTGGCGAGCAACCCCGAATAGTCAGAAACTGACTAGGGACAAAATCTATATGGCTGAACTACAGATTAAGCCCTGAATATCCAACGTACAGCTCCAAGTGGCTCGTTACAAAATGAAATGAACTGTGCTGAATATTCGCCAAGGTATAGGAAAGAGAAGGTTAGCTAGGATAGATTTTAAGTCTGAATTAAAGTTTAAGGACAACTATCCTAGTACAGGTTTTTCTCCCTGACTGCTCCTTTCCTTGGTGTGTAAGTGAACCCCCACCAATGTACACAACAACACGTATGCACAATTGGAAAAAAATATAATGACAGAACTACGAGTTACAATACTACAACATTTATTTACTAATCATAGACATCTGATGGTTTTCAATATGGGGATGATGAAATCATATATCATATTGTGATGAGAAACATTACGTAACTTTACTTGTTACTTCATCTATCTGGAGCTGTGGTCCAGATCCCCACTCTCCAGTAGACTCAAAAAAGAGAACAGCTTGCCGGTATTCTGACGTCTGCCAGTCCTGGCTCTACCTAGTCAGTAGTCTCTAGTCTTGAGATCTATAACATAGGTGCTCCTTGTGAGAGCTTGAAAGAAAATCAAGAATGTGTTATATCTAGTTCTACATCAGCGCAATCCTAATTAAAACATATCATAACACAAACATATACAATGACCAGTCTGGCCAAGTTTATCTTCCAGCTCTACAGCGTTCTCCATCCTCCTTCTCCCTACTGTCTTTAGTCTGGGACGGGCTTTTCAATTGTCTCACACGCCTGTAATGATTACATTTCTGCCGCCCCATGTCCATGTCGCTAATACAGAAATTCTGTGTCGTACAGCCGCTCCGTCCAAAGTTGGGTTAGCAGCTCACAGGATCGGTAATAGTATTATAATAATGCCGGGTCATCCGGGCTTACAAGCCGTGACCAGTAGTTGTGCCTTGTTTCCATGCATTACCGTGGACGCACGCCCACAATACACTGAGAAAGTTTAGCACCATATACCCTATACCAATTGTGGGTAATGTCTGTACCATTACACCTCTGCTTCCAACACAATCGTTGGCCAATGTGCCAATGCGCAGACAATAGCATAACCTTTCATATGGGTAGGTTTGCATATGACAAATCAATATATCAAACATCCAATACACATAAACATATTGATTAAACTAGACATATTATGATAATTTAACATCATAGCATAATGCACTAGTTAGTTCGTATGTATACGAAATGAGACGTATATACACAAAAAGAATATGTACGAAGCATATTACTAGCATCGTATATTCATATGAAATTACACATACCTACATCCAACATATCCGTAAACATTATATTACTTCAAGATAGACATCTAATGATACTCAACATAATGGGCATCGGGCATTATTAATGAGTACTAATATTGTATAGCTACAAAATGAGATATACAACAAGTCTAATTGAAGTGACCACACAGACCAGCCATATTTGCTGAGCTGCACGGTTTAATCACCACTTAGTTACAGCTGTTGTAAAAATTAAATAAATAGTCAGTTGACTATAATCTGTACAACAAATGCACACACCAAAAAGAGACTAGTCTAGTTTAGAAAGAGATGGCAAGCATCTGCTACGACACCTCAAGTATATCTAGACAAGACCTCCTTCCATAAGTTTCTACTTCTCAGAAGAGTAACACTTAAAGCACAATGATATTGAACACAGAACTTAGAAAGAACACTCAAGTAACCTACGCCAAAGATAGTTCTTCAAATAACCTAGATCAGATATAGACTGAAAATAAGTAACTAAGAAATAACTTTTGTAGTGAAATCTAACATAATAATCATGCATATGACTACAGAACATTGAGATAGTTCCTACCTGTTCTGAAGTCAGACTTAATCTAAAGGGAACAGGTCTAGTGGGGTTTTTATACCTAGCCTAGCAGTAGACACTTATCTCCCAGGAATTCCATTCCTAAATTCTTCTTATCTCCTCCTGACGTTAATTGCAATTAACTCCAAGTCTGTCCAGTCATAAAAATTCTTTCTGCATGCACACTAGCCTTCACACCTGTGGGTCTGACCATTATTAGCCCCTTGAGTCTTATCAGTGATTTCACACCTTCCTGAGTCTGCCAGTCCGAGTGGACGGGGCTTGTTTACCGCCCTGGGGCTATTATCTCTCCCTGTGTCAATGTTGTTCACGCCTGGGTGGTTTTATTTCACTCACTGGCCCAGTTCATTGTTGATTCAGTCTGGGTCTACCTGGACAAGAAGGTGCCAATGCGTCTGTGTGGTGTCATAGCCCGTCTGGGTCAGCAGTTTTCTAAGGTGTAGACTAATTTAAATTATCTAGTTGTGTCCGTCTCAAGTAGCCCATTTTACTTGCCATCTGCAAGCTTACGTCATGGCTAGAGGCTTTTTGTGAATAATCTTACCTCACGACTAGATAGCCTTGGAGTAGCGTGATTAATTCATTCTTTCTCAATTTGGCCTCTCAAATTTGGAGACCGAGAAAAATATTCTGGGATGTTAAGGCGGCATTTCACGACAGAGCTTCCCCCTTAAAAAAAAGTTTCTGCCAGAAATCTTTTGTCAACGCACGCCATACATCCCAGAATAATGCCTAAGCACTCTCCGTTCTGTATCTGCCTAAAGGTTTCCAATATTCCTTGTGGCAGTGGGTTGTCCTGCATCTGCCTAAAGACGTTCCATTTCCATACTCCCAGGATACTCTGGATAGGTCCTTGTACCTGGTTTTCGGCCGGGATTCCATGCAATAGCTTGGTAAAATCCGGTAATTGTCAGGAGGTTGTAATTTTACCCTTCTGGGAAAGATCACAATCAACGGGATTCTTCGGCGCCTCTGGCCAATGGTCTTAGTCCACTCCCTCACGTGATTTAATCCTTTCAGCCGAGGATGTCCCCGTAGTGAAGTCTCGCATAAGCTGGCCACAGCAAAGCTTGTCTCCGTGATTTTCCTCCGTCCATTATAGATTCTGAACTGATCCATCAATATCTTCCTTTTAAAAGGAATAATGTTACACATCATGGTCCCATGATATAAATTCAACTGGCGCTTTCCTCCTTCAAAGTCGGGCGTAACAATCGTCCCTCCTCGGTGTCGCGGTTTCTTCCCCTGATATTCAGTTAATGGGCTGAGTTTCTCTGCATTAGAGTTTCTTGTATAAAACCGTGCTAGAAATTGGAAATTTAGTGTGCCAAGTTGTCCTGCCTTGAGAAATAACATAGTTACTCCAGGGCGATAAAGTGGAGTTACTTTTGAATAAAGTATCCACAAATAGCTGATCTACTCCTATCAAATCGACCTGACTGAAGGGTAGATTTAGTCCTAAGAGTGTTGATTCCAACCCACTCTTGACTTCTGTTACTTCAGGTCCCTGTTGCTGGAATTCCCTGATAACTTCAGCTAATGAGATGATAGGCGTTTCTTCCTCCATCTTGTGCAAAGAATTTTCTTCTTTAGCAACTACAGACAATGTTGTCTGCACAATATCAGAGTCCATATTCTGGCTCATGACAATTCCCTGTGTTTCCTGAGTCTCCGAACTGGTATACTGTGAGATAACAACTGGAAATGTTTCCTGGTCTGGATGTTCCTCTCTGGTCGTGCTTTCATGGGCTAAGTCCAGTTGAGGTAAATCCTGTGGTGGGCTGTCTAAGCAATCCATCACAATAGGTAAATGATTTGAACTGAGATCTAGTGTCTTGTCCTGAGCTGCAGCCTCAAAGATCACAAGGGGTTCCGGGTCTTCCTTCATCCCTCTGTCAGTCAAATTTAATCCCACTTCATCCTCTCCTGAGCTGAAGGGAATAATAAAGTCGGTTACCTTTCGATCTCCGACCTCCTTAAAAGATGTCCTCAGGTCATCTTCCTCTTGAGTTTCACCTCTCGTTGAAGTAAAATGAGATTCCTGGGAGTCTTGTACTGGCGGACCAGTTAAACCACTAATCTTGTGGCACAAACAGTTGTCCTCTAGGTAACTGTTACTAGGTAAATTATCTGAACTGATAATTAGTGACTCTTCCCGCGTTGCAGCAGTGAAATTCACCTGGGATTCCGTTTCTTCCTTCCTCCCTATTTCAGTCAGATGTAATTCCACTTCGTGATTCTGTGAACAGAAGGGAATGTGAGAATCGGCTAGGTCTCCGCCTGCGACCTCATTAAAGGTTGTCTTCAGTTCCTCTTTCTCTCGAGATTCATTTCTCGTAGCAGCAAGTGGTTTTCCTGAAGGTCCTCTACTGTTAAACGACTATTGCCGTGGTGCAAACAGTTATCACGTTTGTGACTGTTTGAAGTGCCCTTGGCACGTTTTTTCTTCCCTCTTTTCCGTTTAGGACTGGGTCGAATGAGAACCTGTAGTTCCCGGTCCACTAACTCTGATTCTGCGGTGGGTGGCAAAGATGTCCCTTCCTTCCTGGTTGGGTGAGGATCCATATCTCCTACCTTATGTTCCGATAGAAAGGTTAGCTTCTCCGCATTGACTGTTTCCATATGTGTTTTCTCCATCTGTACTCCTTCAGTTTTGCTACGCTCTTGTGCTTCCAAGAACTCATCATTTTCTTTAAACATAATTTCTTCTTCTTGGTCCCACCATTCTAACTCAGCTATGATATATGTTTCTAGTTGCTCTCCCTTTAAGCCTTCTCTTATGCCCCACCCTCTCGCGGTCTCTGAGAAATCTGCGCGCGCCTTCATGATCCTCTTCAAGATTCCGGTAAAGCAAGAACATAATTGCTAATGACTATATTCAGGTAAGCCCCTATGTATATATCAAAAATCAGATATAAGCTAGAACAACAAGAGTTAACTACTGACAGTCTACGCTATCCAATGTGTATAGTTTAGCCTCAGCAGTGAAAGACAACTGAAAATAATATTCAAGTAGTACCTGGCGACAGCAGTGAAGTAAGTGTGAGAGATATACTACACAGTAATCAACAGTAATATTTACCTAAATAAACATTAAAATGCACTGCATACATGTCAAAATGAACATGGCATATATTAGCATAAAATTGCAAATCAGTCAAGCAGTTAAATCATCAAACACATCAATGTAAATATGATTAAAGTGTTCAATTATCAAGTAAATGATTAATGATAACACTAAATGATAGATGATGGTATTTTTCTCATAAGTTCTTATCTGTTATACTTTTGAAAAGTTATATATGTACTCTGTAACTTCCTCAATTAAAAGTAGCTACATTTGATGATAGTCTATTTTGATGATTGAAGATTACAAGAGTTAACTTTTAAAAATCGTATGTCTAGGGTCTAGTACCGGAGTCTATTGAAAGCGAGAAGTCCGAATTCAAATACCAGTACGAGAAGCCCAATCTGTCAGAAGTCGGGGTGCCCCACCGGCTAGATGAAAGTATTATTCACTGGCGAGCAACCCCAAATAGTCAGAAACTGACTAGGGACAAAATCTATATGGCTGAACTACAGATTAAGCCCTGAATATCCAACGTACAGCTCCAAGTGGCTCGTTACAAAATGAAATGAACTGTGCTGAATATTCGCCAAGGTATAGGAAAGAGAAGGTTAGCTAGGATAGATTTTTAAGTCTGAATTAAAGTTTAAGGACAACTATCCTAGTACAGGTTTTTCTCCCTGACTGCTCCTTTCCTTGGTGTGTAAGTGAACCCCCACCAATGTACACACACAACACGTATGCACAATTGGAATAAAATATAATGACAGAACTATGAGTTACAATACTACAACATTTATTTACTAATCATAGACATCTGATGGTTTTCAATATGGGGATGATGAAATCATATAACATATTGTGATGAGAAACATTACGTAACTTTACTTGTTACTTCATCTATCTGGAACTGTGGTCCAGATCCCCACTCTCCAGTAGACTCAAAAATGAGAACAGCTTGCCGGTATTCTGACGTCTGCCAGTCCTGGCTCTACCTAGTCAGTAGTCTCTAGTCTTGAGATCTATAACATAGGTGCTCCTTGTGAGAGCTTGAAAGAATTTCAAGAATGTGTTATATCTAGTTCTACATCAGCGCAATCCTAATTAAAACATATCATAACACAAACATATACAATGACCAGTCTGGCCAAGTTTATCTTCCAGCTCTACTGCGTTCTCCATCCTCCTGCTCCCTACTGTCTTTAGTCTGGGACGGGCTTTTCAATTGTCTCACACGCCTGTAATGATTACATTTCTGCCGCCCCATGTCCATGTCGCTAATACAGAAATTCTGTGTCGTACAGCCGCTCCGTCCAAAGTTGGGTTAGCAGCTCACAGGGATCGGTAATGGTATTATAATAATGCCTGGATCATCCGGGCTTACAAGCCGTGACCAGTAGCTGTGCCAGGTTTCCATGCATTACCGTGGACGCACGCCCACAATACACTGAGAAAGTTTAGCACCATATACCCTATACCAATTGTGGGTAATGTCTGTACCATTACACCTCTGCTTCCAACACAATCGTTGGCCAATGTGCCAATGCGCAGACAATAGCATAACCTTTCATATGGGTAGGTTTGCATATGACAAATCAATATATCAAACATCCAATACACATAAACATATTGATTAAACTAGACATATTATGATAATTTAACATCATAGCATAATGCACTAGTTAGTTCGTATGTATACGAAATGAGACGTATATACACAAAAAGAATATGTACGAAGCATATTACTAGCATCGTATATTCATATGAAATTACACATACCTACATCCAACATATCCGTAAACATTATATTACTTCAAGATAGACATCTAATGATACTCAACATAATAGCATCAGGCATTATTAATGAGTACTAATATTGTATAGCTGCAAAATGAGATATACAACAAGTCTAATTGAAGTGACCACACAGACCAGCCATATTTGCTGAGCTGCCCGGTTTAATCACCACTTAGTTACAGCTGTTGTAAGAATTAAATAAATAGTCAGTTGACTATAATCTGTACAACAAATGCACACACCAAAAAGAGACTAGTCTAATTTAGAAAGAGATGGCAAGCATCTGCTACGACACCTCAAGTATATCTAGACAAGACCTCCTTCCATAAGTTTCTACTTCTCAGAAGAGTAACACTTAAAGCACAATGATATTGAACACAGAACTTAGAAAGAACACTCAAGTAACCTACGCCAAAGATAGTTCTTGAAATAACCTAGATCAGATATAGACTGAAAATAAGTAACTAAGAAATAACTTTTGTAGTGAAATCTAACATAATAATCATGCATATGACTACAGAACATTGAGATAGTTCCTACCTGTTCGGAAGTCAGACTTAATCTAAAGGGAACAGGTCTAGTGGGGTTTTTATACCTAGCCTAGCAGTAGACACTTATCTCCCAGGAATTCCATTCCTAAATTCTTCTTATCTCCTCCTGACGTTAATTGCAATTAACTCCAAGTCTGTCCAGTCATAAAAATTCTTTCTGCATGCACACTAGCCTTCACACCTGTGGGTCTGACCATTATTAGCCCCATGAGTCTTATCAGTGATTTCACACCTTCCTGAGTCTGCCAGTCCGAGTGGACGGGGCTTGTTTACCGCCCTGGGGCTATTATCTCTCCCTGTGTCAATGTTGTTCACGCCTGGGTGGTTTTATTTCACTCACTGGCCCAGTTCATTGTTGATTCAGTCTGGGTCTACCTGGGCAAGAAGGTGCCAATGCGTCTGTGTGGTGTCATAGCCCGTCTGGGTCAGCAGTTTTCTAAGGTGTAGACTAATTTAAATTATCTAGTTGTGTCCGTCTCAAGTAGCCCATTTTACTTGCCATCTGTAAGCTTACGTCATGGCTAGAGGCTTTTTGTGAATAATCTTACCTCACGACAAGATAGCCTTGGAGTAGCGTGATTAATTCATTCTTTCTCAATTTGGCCTCTCAAATTTGGAGACCGAGAAAAATATTCTGGGATGTTAAGGCGGCATTTCACGACACTAGGTACAATGAGTCGAGTTAGCAGAACCAATTTGTGGTTGTTGTGTTGTTTGTAATAACCTGGTTTTTTTGGGGTCTCTGGGTACTATGTTGTAATACTGCACATCATTCCCATGCCTGTCTGAAAATGCATAGTGTTTATTACACATCTATATATGTAACTGCAGATCTTGAGTTAATACCTGAACTGTTTGTCCAAAAGTGTTGTGTACATCAAGTAAATGTGGTGTCCAACAAGTGGTTGTTTATATGTTGTGAGCAATCAAGATCCTTCTAGCACTATAGAAAATTTAAAGGGTGATGAAGTGGGAAGGGAAACTTACACACAGATGCCATTGTTTCAAGGATTGAACTCTTTTCTCCTGGGATTTGTGGTAAATATCCCTGATCACCCTGCATTCTAACCAGTGACCAGAGAATCAATAAAACCCCCTAGACATTTTAACGAATTATTCTCAGGAATTAAAATCCACATCCCACACTATCTTTACGTACGCACATGCATATATTCTATGCAAAGGCCGCAAGGCCCTGAGTCTGAATTTCGCCTTCTTAAGTGGCTATCTAATAGCTGATAGCTCATAGGATGCGCTTTAATCATGGATGATAAAGCCATCCCTCACACAACCCCAATTTCGGCGATGCCCATTTATCAGACCTCATAAATATGCATGCGCTAACTTGCCGCAAAAGCTAACGCCTGCCTGCGCGAAGCACTATAACTCTCTATCAAATCGACACTTAAATAATTTAACTATAAAGATAAATCTTCTTCTTCTTCAGCGTTCCGAGCCATTGAGGTTCTTTGCTGCAGATAGAATCCGTGTCCATTCGTCTCTCTGGTTGACCTTCTCTTGCCAGTCGTTGATTCCAAGTGTTTGTAGATCTGTATTATATATATATATATATATATATATATATATATATATATATATATATAGATATATATATATATATATATATATATATATATATATATATATATATATATATAATCTCATAAATACCTTTCATATATCGAAATAGAGACATTAGACGTAGACAGTCACAATATTTTGGGCATGTTATGAGAAGAAATGATTTGGAGAACTTGGTGACAACTGGTAAGATCGAGGGGAACAAACCAAAGGGAAGACCTAGAAGCAAGTACCTGAATGGCTTGGCCTTGTGGCATGGTTGAGACAGAAACACGGAGCTGATCCACGACTCTGGTGATCGAGTGAGATGGCAGAACAAGACCACCCACGCTTACCAGCATGGCACATGATGGATGGATGGATATCGAAATAACTTGGTCAACAAACTGCCGAATCTGTCGCACTCCTTTTAATGAAATAGAAACAGTTCAGACAGCCACTTTCTTACGACGTCCTGCGAACAACCTGCTTGCACTTTAACTGATCTAAAACACCAGCTGACCCTCGCCCGTCAACCAGACCTGAACTTCGCTCAGCGCCTTTTCAACGTGCAGTCCGGGGACGGTGGTTACTGCGTAGTACGGTTGAACCAGGTTCACGAATCTCGAACATTCGAGACAGTATAACAATATAGCAAGGGAGACCATTCACGCTTACCGGCATGGCACATGATGGATGGATGGATGGACCATTCACTACTGGAGTCTATCGGGCGAGAAATCGTTCGGTAATTCTCCTTAGACCGTCTGCCGCGAGACGAATCGCTATATAGGCCCCCCTCTTAAGAAAGTCGACCTGGTCAACTATCCCTGGTCGGAGGTTCGGTACTCGCGGACTACTTATCCGCATCCGGTACAGGATGTCTGGACATAAAGTCAACCCCAACATTCTCCTTCCCGGGAATGTACTCTAGAGTGAAGTTATAGGGCTGCAATAGTAATGACCAGCGCATAAGTCGCGCATTCAGTCTCTGGGAAGTCGCCAGATACGTAATCTACTGGTGGTCCGACTGGACCCTAAAAGTTATCCCATACAAGTAGAGTTGAAACTTTTGGACGGCCCACACCAGCGACAGACACTCGCGCTCGATGGTCAAGTAGTTCCATCCAGCCGGCAGGAGTTTACGACTCACGTACGCGACGGGTCAAAATACTGATTGATCGTCCCTTCCCCTTTGGAAGATCGCTATCTTTAAATCTCCTCAAGATTTTGAGAGGGATAATCCCGGATTCTCCCTTCACCCGGATTAGGTAGCGGGTTCAAGCGGGATTCTCTACTGGAAAGGGCCCTCGCAAATCCATGTCTCGATGGTTGTATCCCCTCGCGGACCACAACCAGAATCTATAACCCACTGTCTGAAGATCGTTGGATTTGCTGCCACGTTGTAATGCCATACGTTGGCAAAAAGCGCAGGATCCCCCGTATCTCCGCACATCTCCGGTTATCCCAGGCCAATAATTGTGGGGGGGGGGGGGGGGGAGTAATCTTCCGGAGGGTTGCCCGTTCACTTAAATGTTCCTCCGTGGAATTTAAGTGTCTCTTTTGCAGAATCGTCTGCCTGCACTCTTTGAGAACCACAAGCTGATCATGCTGGCATCCCAGCCGATCCCAGCCGCCTCGCTACAGCTCCAACAGCCCTTGCCCATTTTCATTCATGCCACCGATGTTTTATTTTCCAAGGTACACTGGCCATGAACTCGAGTCCTTGCCCACACGAGCATTGAAATCACCGAGCATATAAATGTAGTCGAATTTTGGAACTGCCTTGATCACAGAGTCTAACTCCTCATAGAACGAATCCTTCATTTCATCAGGGTAAGTGAGTATCGGTGCATATACAGTGATAATTGTGGCAAAACCACGTGAGGTTGCCAAGCGCAGGGATAATAGTCTTTCATTACCTCCAGCTGGAATTTCAATCATTCCCAGTAGCGAATTCTTCACTGCAAAGCCCACACCATATTGCCTTTTTTTCTGCCTGCCCTCTACCCTTCCAAGAAAAGGTGTAATTGTTTTCCCTGAATGACCCTTCCTCAGGAGGCAAGTCTCCTGCCAGCAATATCAATGTTAAGACGATTGAGTTCGGCATCAATCACAGCCGTTTTCTCACATCGTCAATATTCATCAGATCATTACTATTGTCGCAGAATAAACTTGTTAGTTCGATCAATGACAGACTAGACCCGACCTTAGTCTGCAAAAACAGCAACCCTTTGATGTTGTAGGGAATAAGATCAAAGTGAGTCGCGTCGCGATGTCTACACATAGTCGACATTTTGTTGGCAGGTTGTTGTTCGAGAGACGTGCACTGGCGTCAGCTGTCTGCAAGGCGGGAGACGGCCGTTGAAAGTGATGGACAGAATGTCTGCCAGAGGTCGGAAGGATTCTGTGATATGGGGGAAAGGTCTCTGGCTCACAGACAGCCAGGATCTTTGTTGTATGAGACAAAGAATTTCCCAGATGAAAGTGAACTTGACAGCGAATTGACTCCGGTTAGTCTAGAAACAGGGGGACAAAGCAAGATTCTGGACTGATTGGCGTCTGGACTTTTTGGTGACGTCACTCAAGCACCCATATAAAACCCAGTTGCAGTAAACAGGTGGAGGGAGTCGAGAAAAACATTCTGAAGTGTTAGGATCGGTGCATTATTCCGAGTTGCGTTACATAAGAGAGACTATAATGTCTAAGTGGTGATAGTTATCCGCGGACATAGATCCAGTCTGATTGCATAGTTTCTCGAGTAGCAACTGAAATAGGCATATGGTAGGCTATTTATAATATCTAATTTAAGAGTATGATTAGGAATAGAGTACAGTGCTGTGCGGTGATCTAATGTATTATAGGTGCAGTGATATAATGTATTATGATTAGTGATAGAATGTTCTATTAGTGCGGTGCTAGAAAGTATCATAGGAGCGTCGGCACTGGTATCCTATTGTGTGGCTTCAACTAGCTTGTGTGATATATCATTTTACTCAGGGAGTTGAGGACAATGTAGTGGAATAATAATTAGAGAGATTAAAGATGGTTGAGAGGGGGAAGAGGTATGTGAAATGGTAGGATCTTCCAGTAGGGCATCTGCTGGGTTTCTACCCGTTCCTTTATTCTTTCCTGGTGTTGCCATGTCTCAGATCATATGATTGAGTTATTTGGCCGTATGACAGAGATCGGATCTCTGTTATAGATCTGAGTGCTGTTATTGGCCTACACTTACCTAATTCCGGCCAGGACTGAGTTTGCCCTCACCATAGTATTCTCTATTCTACAGGTTCCATTTACAGGTCCACGTATGTGTGCTCTGATTTTCAACAGTGAAGCTAACACAATTTTAGAAGATGATGGCTCAGAATTTGAAGACAGAAGTTGCTGAGAGGCCGCTACATTGGGCTTATACCCAAGTTGGTTTGCGGGAACCTGGCTTCTGCTGAGCAGGACATGCTGATGAGATTATGATTAGCAAGTGATAGTGGTATCATTGAACAGTCAGATCATTGTAGAGATACACTATTGATACCAGGAACATTCACACCAAAGTTATACTGATACAGAGAACATTTAGATTGTGGTGTTAATATGGGGAATCTTTACAACCAGTGACACTAGATCCATTGAGATTTCCCCAATAACAGTGACAATAGGGTTAGAATTTTCTGATTAACAATGAGTTAAATAACCGAGGAAATTCATAGTGTGAATCAGATTGAAGACTCTCATTGGACAGTATTTGTCATGGGTGTCCAAGCATCCTAGTGGTTGAGACAACGGAGGAAGTCTTCACGTGACCGGAGGAGCATCACCTGGGTGAGGCTACTTGTATGGGATACATGGTGCTGGTGTGTTTTCAGCACAGGGATGAGAATGACTATACTCCTGAACACTGATCTGAGTCTATAGACACTTTAGAGTACACGCCACACATTCTACACCTTATACACACACACACCCACTTCTCCTACATATACTCTTTGCTTTAATAAATTTCTTGTTTTTATTTGTTGAAGCTAGAGTTGTTAAGTATGTTATGTTGGGGAAGAATGAGAGGGGGCATGATCCAGGGGTGAGTAAGAGTGAGAGGAAGGTGTCTTCAGATTGAAGGAGTGTGTGGACGGAGTCTGCTGGATATCTCCAGGATAGAGATATTGGATTAAAAAAAATAATTTGGGTGTTGATTCGCTTCACTCCAGGGACGACACTAAAGTGGTAAAGAAGAACAAGTAACTACTACGATATTCATTCTTTACACACACGACAACTATTTTTGTCGAAAAGCTTCGCAGAGAGGAGACAGATGTAATTTTCTGTGTTTCGCCTGTCTTTTTGCTTGTACTTGTACGTTATATTTGATTTCTTCAATATCTCTTTTACTCAATCTAGCCAACTCTTCCTGGGTCGTAATCTCGCCTTGTATCCCTTTGTTCTCATGTGGAACGCTCTAGCCACTGGTTGATTTTGTTCCATTCTAAACATCCGACTTTTTGGTGTTCTATACAGTCAGTGATACGTGTTATCCATACACTTGTTCTTAATTTCTCATTTGTCTCTCTGTCTCTTCTCGGTGACCACATTGTCCATGTACTAACACTCTCTGACTATTTGTAAGGATTTTTAGTTTATATTTACGTTATATTGCACTGGTGTTCAGCGAATTGTCATAAATTATGTCTTTTCGATGTTAATCTTCGTATAAAGATTCTTACAGAAATTGTCAAGGCACTTTATAATATCAGTTTTATATGCTGCTGGAGAAGCTCTTGGTTCTCATACAATAAACTCTGGTCATGTGCAAACGTCATCTGCTCATGTAAACCTTCTGTTTGTGGCTTTGCTTCTTTTGAAAAACATAAACACTAAGTTGAGTTAACATTACAATCAACAATCAGGGCACAGCAAACATCACTAATTTGACACCGCTGGTTCCATGGTTAACAGCATTGGGCACTGTTCAAAAGAAGGCAGAAGGCATGGCCATAACAGTATCCAGGCAAGACAAGAACCTATGGCACGACAGCAGCAAACAAATACAAGAATTTTGAGGACAGGCATTTTTTCTGCGAGAGTATACGAATGTGAATCGTGGATTATTTTACAGTCACTAAAGGTAAAAGAAAATTGAACCTCTTTTACTTGAATGTTACAGACAAATTCTTAGAATACTGTAGACAAAGAAGAAAATCGAGCCTTGTGAATGTTACAGACAAATTCATAGACTACTGTAGACAAAGAAGAAAATCGAGCCTTCTGAATGTTACAGACAAATTCATAGACTACTGTAGACAAAGAAGAAAATCGAGGCTTGTGAATGCTACAGACAAATTCATAGACTACTGTAGACAAAGAAGAAAATCGAGGCTTGTGAATGTTACAGACAAATTCATAGACTACTGTAGACAAAGAAGAAAATCGAGCCTTGTGAATGTTACAGACAAATTCATAGACTACTGTAGACAAAGAAGAAAATCGAGGCTTGTGAATGCTACAGACAAATTCATAGACTACTGTAGACAAAGAAGAAAATCGAGCCTTCTGAATGTTACAGACAAATTCATAGACTACTGTAGACAAAGAAGAAAATCGAGCCTTGTGAATGTTACAGATAAATTCATAGACTACTGTAGACAACGAAGAAAATCGAGGCTTGTGAATGTTACAGACAAATTCATAGACTACTGTAGACAAAGAAGAAAATCGAGCCTTGTGAATGTTACAGACAAATTCATAGACTACTGTAGACAAAGAAGAAAATCGAGCCTTCTGAATGTTACAGACAAATTCATAGACTACTGTAGACAAAGAAGAAAATCGAGCCTTGTGAATGTTACAGACAAATTCATAGACTACTGTAGACAAAGAAGAAAATCGAGGCTTGTGAATGTTACAGACAAATTCATAGACTACTGTAGACAAAGAAGAAAATCGAGGCTTGTGAATGTTACAGACAAATTCATAGACTACTGTAGACAAAGAAGAAAATCGAGGCTTGTGAATGTTACAGACAAATTCATAGACTACTGTAGACAAAGAAGAAAATCGAGCCTTGTGAATGTTACAGACAAATTCATAGACTACTGTAGACAAAGAAGAAAATCGAGCCTTGTGAATGTTACAGACAAATTCATAGACTACTGTAGACAAAGAAGAAAATCGAGGCTTGTGAATGTTACAGACAAATTCATAGACTACTGTAGACAAAGAAGAAAAGCGAGGCTTGTGAATGTTACAGACAAATTCATAGACTACTGTAGACAAAGAAGAAAATCGAGGCTTTTTTACCTTGAATGTTTCAGTCAAATTCATAGAATACTGTTTAGTTTAGTTTAGTCGATGGATCAACATCACGGCACACGGGTGTAACCCATGAGTGCTCCGTTCTACTCCAAACTCAAACCTGAGTCTGGAGAAACTCAGCTCAGTACACGAACTCCGTAGCACCGGCGAGGATCCTGAAATACTTTCGGTTGATTTTTAACTCGAAATTTTGCCCGGGCAGCACCGTTAGGCTACTCTTTTTCGATTTCTAACGGCCAAGGGATGTTTTACGTGCGCAACAATACATACGGGCGTCCGATCTCACTACCCAGAGACAAGGGGAAATCTTATTACTAGAAGTCCACTAGAAAAAATCCCGGTCATCGCCGAGACAAAGAAGGAAATCGTGGCTTTTTGAACTTGAATGTTTCAGACACATCTTAGAATACTGTAAATGAAGATGAAATTTCTGACAGTTTACCAGATCTGAGCATTTAAGGTCAAAGAAAACGGATTCATGAAAATCGTCACGTGCCGGAAGCTGAAATACCGTGGCCGTGTTAAACGTCCCAGTGGCTCAGACAGGACACTCATGGAAGGTGTGGTTGATGGGGGAAGTGGACGGGGTGACCAAGGCAAAGATGTGCATGGGACAATACAGACACCGTGCTCGTGAAAATGTATGAGGCAGGGGATTGAGTCTTTCCGGTGGGTTGTGATAGAGCCACGTTCTGAATATGGTCTAATGTGATGATGATGATGGCGTTGTCAGGTCTTAGTCAGATATGATTGATCTACCATATGACAGTCAGGTCTTAGTCAGATATGACTGAGCTACTTTATGACAGTCAGGTCTCAATCAGATATGACTGAGCTACCGTATAACAGTCCGATCTTAGTCAGATATGAATGAGCTACCGTATGACAGTCAGGTCTTAGTCAGATGTGAATGAGCTACCGTATGACAGTCAGGTCTTAGTCAGATATGAATGAGCTACCGTATGACAGTCAGGTCTTAGTCAGATATTACTGAGCTACCGTATGAAAGTAAGATCTTAGTCATATTATTGCAGTTTCAATTAAAAACTTGTACCAACATTTTATTTTATGGAATTAATGTTGTTTCAATTCTGGCAGGAAGAATATTTCCGACTTTAACAATGAAATGATGTTCATTAAATTTGGTTTGGGTTAACTGTCTTTGCGACTGAAGTCTCCGTCTCAGTAAGGTGTATGACCTCCTATGGCATCTATCAGAGAACGACATCTCCTTGACATGCATTAGCCGTTGGATCTGTTGTTGTGGGATGGCTGCCAACTCTTCCCCCAGTGCAAGAGACAACTGTCGGAGATTGGCTGGAGCCACGTCTCACTGGCGGAGTCATCTGTCGAGTTCATCCCATAAGTGTTATATGGGGTTCATATCTGATGACATGGCTAGCCACGGAATGGTCTGGATGTTGTTGTCAGAGGAGGAACTGGGTGGTGAGTTGTTCCACATGAGATCGAGCGTTATCCTGCCGAAAAAAATTGACCTAGTGCAGCCAAAAGTGGTAGGACGTGAGGAAGAAGAATTTCAGCGACGTATCGTTTGACATTCAGTCTCCCTTCAATGTGCACCAGGTTCACTTCTTCCCAGGAAGGTGATCTCTCTCTCTCTCTCTCTCTCTCTCTCTCTCTCTCTCTCTCTCCTCTCTCTCTCTCTCTCTCTCTCTCTCTCTCTCTCTCTCCCAACATCAGTACACCTCCGCCACTATGTGGAGGAGCCTCATCAATGCTGTTATGGGTGTAGCGCTCAAGAGCTCCGCGGTATACTCTTCTCCGTCTATCGTGTCGCTGGAGCACAAACAATGATTCATTACTAAAACAAATCCGTCTCCAATCATTCCCAACTGTCCATTGACGATGCTGATTCGCCCACTGCAGTCAGTTCTGGCGATGCCGGTCCGTAAGAACAGGACCTCTGTAGGGTCATCTAGCCCAAAAGACCAGCGCCGTGCAGCTGGTTCCTGACCGTTTGATCTTAAATTCGACAAGCTCCTGGCATTGACTGGACTGTGGAGGGCGCATATGCCAATCGATTCCAAAGGTGATTGAGCCGTATGAAGCGGTCTTCGGCAGCAGTTATGATTCTAGGTCTTTCACTGCGCGGCCGGTCTGTCACTGAGCCAGTTTCTTGAAATCGCCCTCAAAGGTGACTAATGGTGCTTCTGACCACATTAAATTCTCTGGCTACTACACTTTGTGATTGTCCAGTCTGTAAACGTCCAATGATGATGAGTTGTTGTTCTGAAGGGAGATGAGCCATACTTGCGCATTGAATTTTCAACTGAATTTATTCGAGGAGCGTCAATATTTTATAGGCATTCAATAATATGGTCAGAGAGTTGTGTGTTCGGTAAGTTTCACGGGACTATCATGAACCTGTTACGAGTTATTGTCAGAAATGTTGTTTTGACCTTAACCTCTTTCGTGACCTCACGAATCATGAGGTGAGTACAGTTCAGGTAACCTCGATAAGTTAATGACCAGATGGATACAGTCGATGGGTTGACCGATGTCCAATCAGCGAATATTTTTGATAAAAGTAACACCAAAAATGTTGCGTGTCTTTTTTGAACGTATATATAAAAGCTACACATCTGTTTAATAATTTCAGTGTCCGAGAGTTTATTATGTGTCTCTCTATCATTTCTTGTTTTTCCAGCTGCGTGTCTATGAATTTCATCTCATATGATGTGATTTTACGTCTGTGTGTTTCTAAGACTGTCCATTTTTGGCATTGGTAACACAGCAGTTGAGTTGAGCTTGAGTTAAGAACCGACATCACTGCACTCAGGACATTCCCATACGTGTTCAGTCCCCTCGTTCAACAGCCAGCGAAGAGTCATACTACTAATCGTTCCCACCGCTATCTGATTAAAAGTTCTCCTGGTCTTCCCTCTCAGTTTTGAGATTCTTACAGAACCCCTGCCGATCCCCCGCAATCGCATTCTTTCCACATATGGGTTCTCAATCTGTTCCTCCGCCTTCTCCACCTGGTCCCACAAGCGCACGACCACCTCCCCCTTGTCCATAGGCAAGATACCACCAAGAGGTGCATTCCCTGCTAGCCTATCAGCCTGTTCATTCCCCCGTACACCCGCATGGCCAGGGCAAAATATCCATACAATTCTCACAATCTGTGACCTCTGAAGCGACAGCATTGGGACGAAATCAATACCCATAAACTTCATTTTTGTATGAAAGTTGATCAAACTTCGTGCTGGTCAATCCCTGCTCTTCTAGGAACTGTGTCCTGCCATCGCTGCTTATACAACCGTTTTCTTCCATGTTCAGATTAAGACACACCAGACAATATACACATTAAACACAACAGGCATTACCTGGATTCGAACTTGCGGATGCCAAATGACAACAGAGTCTCATTGTACTCGCTGTAGGAACAAATGTACTGCCATGTACGACCAACTAGACACACTCTAAAAGTGATAAGTTGTCTTTGCACTTCATAAGCTAGGTCTGTCATTCACATGATGCAGACATTTTAGGTTGGGCAGAATTCATACCAGTCCGTGTCAAGTTTGATCGAAATGAGAGATAGATATTGTAGCAGGGTCTCTTATTCGTCATAATCGGGTGTTCCCAAATTGTCAGAATGGGAAATTGCTTGTGTCACAAATGATTTTCCCCAAATTATCCTAATCGGATATTTCAAGTGTCATTATTGATTTTCCCAAAGCTTTCGTTATCGACAATTCCACAAATGGAATATCACATCATCAAGAAATGCCTTGTCGACTGGCGTAGGCGATCTTCCTAATTTATAATGTTGACGTTAGATTGCTAATTCTGTATGTCCTTCGATACCAGTTCTTCTCATATCCTCTAAATTTCTTATACTTTCAGTATATGGGGGGGGGGGGGGGGGCGACAGATAGATAGATCAGTGGTTCTCAACCTTTTTTGGCGCGTGCCCCCCTTCACCATATTTTCAGAACGCGATTCCCCCCTTCCTATAAAAAATTTGGCCCGTGCCCCCCTTCACCGTATTTTCAGAACGTCATCCCCCCTCCCCTTTCATATTTCCTATATAAAAATCCCCCACCCCTACACAGTATACGTAAAAGTGGAAGGCAAATGTAATAGCATATACTAAAACAAGTCTACACATCCACATAAAACATGATTTGTGGATCTACCTACTTTATAAAATGAATTGTAGAAGGATGAGACATACATAACTGTAAAGCATGAAGGTAAAAACAATATCAAGTAATCGGGTTTTGTATTAACACGATCTTGAAATGGTCTTCATTCCCCCCCCCCCCCCCCCTGGAAAACCTAAAATGAGGGGGGGGGGGAATTCCCCACCGGATGAGAAAGCACTGAGATAGATAGATAGAGAAAGAGGAGAGAGAGAGAGAGAGAGAGAGAGAGAGAGAGAGAGAGAGAGAGAGAGAGAGAGAGAGAGAGAGAGAGGCTGGAGACATTAAATACCCATGTCTCACACGTCTGCTGATTGGCTGGTATTATACTATTTCATTATGAATTTATATGGCTGCTTGTTGTTTCCAATATATGTTCCTTACAAGTCTAAGATCTGTCGCATCACTTTTGAAATCTGCAAGCATCTTTATTGTGTCGACGTGTTTTACTCTATCGAAAGCCTTTTTCTATACTATGACACACAGATGACGAATCTCAATTTCCTAGGTTTCTGTAAAGTAAACAGTCTGTCATTACTTCTTTTCTTGACGGTGACCATACTGGTCGGTGACCCCTGCCATTATCTCCATAAAGAGATCCTCTGTCTACCATCGCGACCTTGAGACTATAACCAACAACTATCTGTCGGCAGTTGTTAAGCTAAATCTACCACCTGCTTTCATGGTTTCACGTTACAGAGCTACTTTACCTTGCCCAAGGGTGTCCCGTAGACTAGCAGAGGGAAAGAGGCGCATGACTTCTCATTTGATTGGGGATACACCTCACCCTCCAGTCATTACCAGCTTAGGCCTAATCCCAGCAAGTCCATATTTGCCGTGCCGAATCTTGACCTGGTTACATCTTAACAGACCTCTTTGCTGATTACATCCTAAAAGACCTCTTTGCTGATTACATCCTAACAGATATCTTTACTGATTACATCCAAACAGATCTCTTTACTGATTACATCCTAACAGATCTCTTCACTGATTACATTCTAACAGATCTCTTTACTGATTACATCCTAACAGATCTCTTTACTGATTACATCCTAACAGATCTCTTTGCTGATTACATCCTAACAGATCTCTTCACTGATTACATCCTAATAGATCTCTTCACTGATTACATCCTAACAGATCTCTTCACTGATTACATCCTAACAGATCTCTTAACTGATTACATCCTAACAGATCTCTTCACTGATTACATCCTAACAGATCTCTTCACTGATTACATTCTAACAGATCTCTTTGCTGATTACATCCTAAAAGACCTCTTTGCTGATTACATCCTAACAGATATCTTTACTGATTACATCCAAACAGATCTCTTTACTGATTACATCCTAACAGATCTCTTCACTGATTACATTCTAACAGATCTCTTTACTGATTACATCCTAACAGATCTCTTTACTGATTACATCCTAACAGATCTCTTTCCTGATTACATCCTAACAGATCTCTTTGCTGATTACATCCTAACAGATCTATTTGCTGATTACATTCTAACAGATCTCTTTACTGATTACATCCTAACAGACCTCTTTGCTGATTACAACTATATGACCCCTTTGCTTATAACGTCATACTATACACGTCTGCATGTGTGAATGTCCAGTACCGAAGGTCAGCATGGCCGAATAGATAAGAGCGCTCATTCTTATTGATTGATTGATTGATTGATTGATCTAGGAACCGACATCACAGCATTCGGGACATTCCCATAAGCGCTCCGTCTCCATCCTCAGCAACCAGCGAAGAGTTCCAACACTAATAGTTCCAGTAGCAATCTGATTATATGTCCGTCTCGCCTTTCCTCTGAGCGTCGAGCGTCGGCCAGATCCCCTCGTCACTCCTCGCTGCCTCATTCTAACCAGACTATGGTGATCCATTTGCTCCTCCGAGGTGTACACGTGCTCCCACAAGGCCGCAACCACATCTGCCTTGTCATGCGTCAATACTCCACCAAGTTCTGCCGAGCCAGCCAATCTGTCCGCCTGTCCGCTCATTCTTAAACATCTGGTGAATCCTGCATAAAGATTGATGGCACCCCATGTGCACCTTGTGGCATAATATGTGTCTATTTAGCACTAGGTTAGAATGATGCAGGTGGGTTCAACCCCTACACCGGTCAGCTGGACTAGAATAGTGGCTTCTCGTTCTTGAATTGGGGACGTAAATTACAAGTACCTCTGAAATCGGAGTGGGATTGCCTGATGCCGTGGGACACTGGTAATAGGGAAAGCTAATCCAAACGCAACATTCAGAGCAGTGCTCCTAGAAGCAGCGAATATGGACTACACATTAGTTAAAAGCGAGAGAGCGCAAACAAAATAAACATGTCCAGTACCTGTCTTGCACCGCCTACAGGCGTCTGAGATTGAGATTGAAAGTAGAGCTGGGGAACAGAGACCCTTAAGAGACAGTTCTTTTCTACTGGGTCATGGGGACAGTCTAAACTAACCTCACTAACCTCGATAGATGCAATCCCGTTTTTGGACAATGCATCAGACTTAAGAGTTAAACTCACAGTATTTCAAAGGGATTACAACAAATCAACAAACGGTCAAAACACAGTCTCTCAGAGGATTCACAACAAACAAACCAACCATGAACAAAGTATTAGTTTTCAATTTATTGCAGTCGACATTTTATTACAAAGCACCAGCTTTGTTTTTATATCGTTACCATAAAGCTTAAAGGGAAACCAATGAATATCAAATTGTCATAAGTATACACACCAGCAACAATGACGAAAGGAAGAAACTGAAGTATTTTATCACATTCTTCACAATACCATAGAAACTATTTGTTAAAATGGCATAATAATAATGGGAGATTAAAGTGAGCATAGAAAACAGCAAATGCAACACAGCTTGTGGGTGAATACATCATTATAAATCGAAAAGAAGCAGGTAAACTGATAACTATCTTCACAGAAAATAAACAGGTGGTAGCCAATACAATGTTTCAACCACATCCTTTTTATCTGGATATCACCGGATGAAAATACCAGAAATCAGAAAGATTATGCTGATACAGCCGCGATGGAGAACAAACAGCAACAGTCAAAACCCTGCCAGCTGCTGTTGTGGTAGTGACCATGAGCTAGTAATAGTGTTACTAAAAGTGAAACTCAGAAAACCGATTAAGGAACTCAGTAATTTGGTAAAGAAATCAGTCCGCTATGCTACCAGGAAACAATCAGACTAATATGTAATAGAAGTAAAAAAGCGTAGCCAACGTACTGACGACAGCCAAGAAGAGATGTAATTTGTGGGTGGCGGGGTAGGGCTTCCCCTGTCAAAGAGGAAGTAAGATGCCTCCTTCCCTCCGCTAGCCTACAGGACACCCTTGGGCAAGGTGGAGTACCCGTTTAACCTTACGATCAGGGTTACGTGAAGCCATGCGTGTAGGTGGTGGATGAAGTTGAAGAGCAGCCGACAAATAGTTGTGGGTTATGGTCTCCAGCTTCATGGCGGTAGGCAGAGGATCTCTTGTTTTGGGGAGACATTGGCTACGGTCATTGAACAGTATTGTAACTGCTAAGAAGGAAAGCAATGGTAAACTACCTTCTTTACAGATGCCAAGAAAATTATATTTAGCGGTTTCATCGAGAGAGAAAGAGTGTCGAAGTGCTACATAGAACCTGTACTTTTGTATGGATGTGAAGTGTGGACAATGAGAAGATAAGCTGAAAAATATCTGATGGCCGTGGAAATGTGGTTTCTGGGGAAAATGCAAAAATACCATGGACAGACTGAAAAAACCAATGAACAAGACCTACAAGAAACAAATAAAGATCGTAAACTGATTAGAGACATTAGACATAGACAGTCAACATTTTTGGGGGGATATTATGAGAAGAAATTAATTGGAGAACTTGGTAACAACTTTCAAATTCGAAGGGGAAAGACCAAGGGGAAGACCGAGAAGTAAATATCTGGGTGGCTTGGTTAAGTGGCATGGCCGAGACAGGAACACGGAGCTGATCCACGACTCGGGTGATTGAGTGAGATGACAAAACATGGCTGTCCACGCTTATTGGCATGGCACATGATGGATGGATGGCAGAAGAGATGACGTTGGATGGATTAGCCACACATGGTACAGATACTCTAATATCATCAGCCAAAAATATTGTACCACGTAGAACGGCTGAAGAGAACAATTCTATTGCAAATGGTATATTAGAGCTAATAAGACACGAGACTCGAGGAAAAAGCTTAGGGCCTTATCAAGTCTAAATCCGGCACTGCATACTAGTCTTGTATTCTTCTTACCTTCTGATGTTATTTCTCAAAGGCTGTCCTTTTCTCATCATTTGATATCAAATGATGAGAAAAGGACAGCCTTTGAGAAATAAAATCAGAAGGTAAGAAGTGACAAGATGCAATTGCTACGAGACTAGTATGCAGTGCCGGATTTAGACTTGATAAGGCCCTAAGCTATTTGAAATATGGGGCCCTTTATAAGTCCAGATATTCTATGTCATATATACATATATGACAATTGCTCACTCGGACAATATTTTTTGGGGCCCCCACTTTCTTGGGGGCCCCAAGCTATAGCTTGTGTAGCTTATACGTAAATCCTGCACTGCTAGTATGCAGTGATGGAAGAACACCCCAGCAATGGATGAGATCACGAAATGTTAAGAGAATACAAAGCAATTACCAAAGACTTTAGAACCAAGACAAATACAATGATGGACAGCAGCGGAAGTACCCAGACAGAACATAAATCAGTTCTTAATAGATGGAATGAACTCTGCAGTGAAATATACAAAAACAAAGACGACCAAGTGCCATGATCCAAGTGAGGATATGAACAAGAGAGGAAGCCGTCTGAGGGAATTAAGCAAGGATAATAGAACAAAAGAGGAGTTTGATCCCTTATTGCCGGAACACAGCGATATAAACAGTGTGAAGGCAGAAACAAGGGGAGATAAAACAAAGGAGCACCGGAATATAAGTCAAATACCCCTTACCAGGACAACCGAGGGGAGCTAAGCATGGTTCATGACCCATGCCAGAAGTGCAGACATGGGGAAGGCAAGTGACTGGATGTAGAATTGAGAAGCGAAGTACATTTTGAAAGTCACTCGGGACCCAGGGCTTGAACTGTCAACGTCTGTTGACGCTCCAGGAACATCACTAATTCTTGCAAGAATGATTAAAGAAATCTGGCGGTGGTACACGCTTGCATTATGAAAGCAGCCAAACAGGTTCCTCTTTACAACCAGAGAATGTGTTATACGCTTACCAGAAGTTACTGTGACGGGGCGACTTGGCAGGACTGTGGTCAGGTTGTGCGATGACCTTCACGACGTCCGGTGATGTGTGACATAGTGTGATGAACTGTTCGAAGCAGGGACAATTGTAAGTTGGAACCTTTTTGTATTTCAGCCATGTGTTATTCAGAGACTCACTATGTATAGACGTATCGAACGACAGACAGAGGAATACACGCCACTATCTGCACGGCTAGGGTCACCCCGACAGACAACCATTGGTTAGGAACGGAGGGTGCTGCGTATAGAACAAAGCGACCCTCTTGCCAGAGGGGTTGCTGGTGCGGCTAGGTGTACTCAATAAAAGTCTTTTGGTAAATGTGACACGGTGCCCAGCCTCTGGTGGTTCGAAGTGACTGAAGATTATAGAGAATGTGCTGTGTCTTACGAAACGAGCCAATACATTGACATTTCATACAGAAGAGACATGGCACCAAGACAAAAATAATGTGGATAGGCCATACATTGAGAAAATCAGAGAACAGTATAACTATAATGACCTTAGTCTGGAACCCACAGGGCACAAGAAATAGAGGAAGATCTAAAAACTCACGGGGAAGAGAAGCAGAAACATACAAGAACAATAAGGGAAAGACATGGACAGAGATGCATGGGATAGCTAAAGATTTAGGCTTGGAGTGGGGTTGGTTGTGGGCCTATGTCCCATTGGGGTTTTGAGGGCACAAGAAGTAGAAAAAATATCAACAATTAAATGCCAAAAGAGAAAGAGTCAGAACCAATACTAGATGAAGTCGAGTGGGAAGTATACATCAAACGGGAAATCACCAGGACTTTATAAAATCACAACATTGTTGATTAAATCTGTTAGAGAACAAAGTGTAAAAATATATCACACTTTATGTGAAATCATATGGGAAAAGGGAATGTGGTCAAAGGAATGATATTACACATACATTAATACCAAAACGGATGACATGAAAATATATAGTAATTACTCAACGGTTGCTTTGATAACTCACGCAAGCAAAAATTTAATAAAAATAATCATGGGAAGATTTTATAAGAAATTATAAGAAATGATAAACACAGTATAAGCTAGCTTGAATCAATATAATGACACAAGTCAGAACATATTTAACATTAGGGCAATTCTAGAAATACGCAGAGAGTACAATATAGATCTGTATTCTTACTGTCTAGACTACTCAATGGTATTTGGCTTAGTAGAACATGAAGAATTGTGAGACGTAATGAAAGAAAAAGACTGATCGTTAAACTTAATACAGATCATAAACACATTCTACAATGAAGAAAAACAGCAGCTGTGAGAACAAGTGATGATACAACAGTTTGGTTTGAGATAGAGCAAGGAGTCAGACAAGCTAACATGTTGTCCCCTTATCTGTTTAACTTTCTGAAAACATCATTAGAAATGTCAGAGAAATTATTGACAAGGAACAATATGATTCCTTCTTAATTGGCTGAGTAAAAATATGTGAACTACGATTTGCTGACAACAAAATATTAATATCAACAACATAAATAGGAATTGAGAAACTAATAAAGTCAGCGCAAGAACAAAGCGAAAAAATAATATCTATATATCAATACAACACAAACAAAAATAATGACAACTTATAAAACAAACATGTCAACATATGTATATATTATATTGGTTGTATTTGAGTATGATACGGCTGATGTGATCGAGGCCCTTTGGAATCATGTGTATAGTACAGAAGTATGGCTAGTCATTATTGCCTGGAGAGAATGTCCTATATGAACAAGAACCACGTCGTCCTCATTTAATTTACTGTCTTCAGATATATATTGACTGTAGTCAGGCTCACATTTGTTGTCTTTAGGCTGACATTTTCCTGTTTCAAAGCTTACACGTGTAATCACTGGACTATTCAAAAAGCCCCACATCTATACCCACCAAAGATAAATTCTTAGGCTTACATTTCCTGTCATCAGACTTCCAGTTGTTATAACTGTCGATACACTTAAAATATTCCATGACACACACCAAGCTCACAGAAGTCTTCTCACTCTCACTCCTCTCGCAGTCACATGTCTCCTGTCATCAGGACCGTGGTAGAAAAACTCATCAGTTGTGTGTTTAGCTTCTTCATCATCAAACACGAGATGTGCTGCGGTAACTATAGTAATGTAACCACACATCTCAACACAATTTTTAAAAGGACATGGCAGTTTGTTAGTTTTATCAACTGAAACACCAGTCACAAGTCCACTGCCAACAGCCACTGGATGATGATGAAGTACAACATGTTTCACATCTAATCTTTTTCTTCTTTCTTTCTTTCTTTCTTTCATTCTTTCTTTCTTTCTTTCTTTCTTTCTTTCTTTCTTTCTTTCTTTCTTTCTTTCTTTCTTTTCCTATTTTGCTATTTAGCACTAGGTTTAGAAAATATGTCTGGATTTATGCGAGTTGCCTCCAAGGCGGTGTTTGTTGCTTTTGTACAAAAGTAAAAATAAAACGGTGCTAAAAATGCATAAAAAATTAAGCCATATGACCATTGGTAAAGTAGAAAATAAAACAGTAAATTGGAAAATCTCAGGAAATGAAATATGACCTTGTTATCTCGCCCGGAAATAAAATATGATACCATCATTATCTTCTCTAGAAATGAGATTTGACACCACCAACATCTTCTTTGAAAACAAGGTTTGATCCATCTTTGTCTCAACTGAAAATGAGATAAAACCTCAGCATCATCATCTTCTTTGGACACAAGATATGACCTCCTCTTCATCTCAACTGGACATGAGATACGACCTCATCGTCATTACCTTCTCTGTCGACAAGATGATCTCACTTTCGCCTTATTTAGAAATGAAATATGACCTCACAATAATCTTCTCTGTTCTGGAAACGAGATGTAACTTCATCATCATCTATTCTGGAAACAAGATATTTACCTCATCGTTGTCTCGTCTGGAGGTGAGAGATGACCACATTATCGTCTCCTCCAGAAACAAGATTTGCCCCATCATATTCTGTAAAACAACCCGAATACGGGTCTTCAAACCCGTCCATGTTATAGACAAATATTTGCTGGTGGCATTCAGCTGACAACCTCCGGGACAGTGGCATGTCAAAACGTCACCAGATGATTAAAATGAATGACAATGGTAATCAACTTTAAGTTACACAAATTGTTATAATCAATAAATTATCAAAATGATACTTGGTAAATCATATCAAAAACAATGATCATCATGATGTGCCATGCCAGTAAGCATAGGCATTCGTGGTTAATCATCAAACACAATCATCCGTTTTAGATGATGTCCATGTTCTTGACACGGTTATGCTATGTGGTCAACTCACCCAGGTATTTATCTGTTTGTCTCGAAATGTTTTACCCGGACAGCGCCGTTAGGCTACACTTTTTCGATTTCCAATTGCCAAGGGATTTTTTACGTGCGCAGCAAGACACACGGGCGTCCGATCTCACTACCCAGATACCAGAGAAAATTATATTACTAGAAGTCCACGTGAACAAATTTCGAGTTAACAATTGATCCTAAGTATTTCAGGATTCCTTGCCGGTGCTACGGAGTTCGTTGCACTGAGCTGAGATTCGCCGGACTCAGGCTTGAGTTAGGAGTAGAACGGAGCACTTATGGTTTACACCCGTGTGCCGTGGTGTTGATCCGTCGACTAAACTAAACTAAACTTTACCTGTTTGTCTTCATCTTACCCTCTTCCCACAAAGTTTACATGTAACAAGAGTAATTGCTATCGAACGAACAAACGAACTTTATTTTCAAAGGATCACAAATTGGGCACGTAGGCCAGTTTTACATTTGGCTCTTCCAATCACTCATCTTTCGTACATCAATTAACTATTTTGCATATTACATTCACATAGGGGAAAAAAAATTGTTGAATGGAAGACGTGAAGATAAACATTGCATATTGTCATGTCACGAGACAGACAAGCAGCCAGACAGACATACACACGCACATGCATGAACACATACATACATATCTGCATATATACTTACATCATTTACACAAACTCTCACAGTTGCACCCACTCAATAATACACATATACACAATCCCTCGCATACTCATATACTCACTCGCAACCACAAACTCACTAACACAAGTTTACTTATTCATACATACTTATATACTCTCACTTTCTCTATCTCTTTATCCTCTCTCTCCCTCCCTACCCTCCCTCACGTCCATGCTCTTTCCTACATACAGCAAGGCACATACACACACTCCTTCCCACAATCACACACGCAAATATAAACGTGTCAGTCATTCAGTAAATGAGACAAGTAACAAACTGAAGTAAACAAACAAGGAAAATATGATGTGAGTAACAATGGTCACATACAAAGTGGGGACGCTCTAATTAGGGACCAACGGCTGTTATCTTCTTCTTTCGTTCTCTTGAATTTTATTGTCTATTTTTGCAAAGTTGTCTCTTGTATAAATATCATTGTCGTAGTTCACCCTGTGGTCCATAAAATTTATCTTCCACTGTTGATTCTTAGAGTTTATCATCCACTGTTGCTTGTAGAGGCCAGAAGGTCTAAATATGACGTATTCGGGGCAGTCTTTGAGTATGTGATCTGCTGTCTGCGGCGTCAATTCACATGTGCACATGCCTATCTAATCCTGTGGTAAGGAAATTATACTCATGGAATAATCAATGATGACACGTAGACTCATGACAAGGTTACAAGAGCTCTTATGCCGCCGTCCACTAGCGATAGTCCCATCTAAAACGTATGCAGCCGTCCACTAGCGATAGTCCCATCTAAAACTTATGCAGCCGTCCACTAGCCACAGTCCCATTTAAAACTTATGTAGCCGTCCACTAGCCACAGTCCCATTTACAACTTATGTAGCCGTCCACTAGCCACAGTTCAATTTAAAACTTATGTAGCCGTCCACTAGCCACAGTCCCATTTAAAACTTATGCAGCCGTCCACTAGCGACAGTCCCATCTAAAACTTATGTAGCCGTCCACTAGCCACAGTCCCATCTAAAACTTATGCAGCCGTCCACTAGCCACAGTCCCATCTAAAACTTATGCAGCCGTCCACTAGCCACAGTCCCATCTAAAACTTATGCAGCCGTCCACTAGCGATAGTCCCATCTAAAACTTATGCAGCCGTCCACTAGCGATAGTCCCATCTAAAACTTATGCAGCCGTCCACTAGCCACAGTCCCATCTAAAACTTATGCAGCCGTCCACTAGGGACAGTCCCATCTAAAACTTATGCAGCCGTCCATTAGCGATAGTCCGATCTAAAACTTATGCAGCCATCCACTAGCGATAGTCCCATCTAAAACTTATGCAGCCGCCCACTAGCGACAGTCCCATCTAAAACTTATGCAGCCGTCCACTAGCGACAGTCCCATCTCAAACTTATGCAGCCGTCCACTAGGGACAGTCCCATCTAAAACTTATGCATCCGTCCACTAGTGATAGTCCCATCTAAAACTTATGCAGCCGTCCACTAGCGACAGTCCCATCTAAAACTTATGCAGCCGTCCACTAGCGACAGTCCCATCTAAAACTCATGCAGCCGTCCACTAGCGACAGTCCCATCTAAAACTTATGCAGCCGTCCACTAGCGACAGTCCCATCTAAAACTCATGCAGCCGTCCACTAGCGACAGTCCCATCGAAAACTAGTTATTGATTCATATGATGCTCAGTGGAGGTCAGCATGGCCGAATCGATAAAGTGCACGCTCTTAAACGTTCAATGAGCTGATGCCGAAGTAGCAGGTTCAACCCATACACTAGTCAGTTGGACTAAAATGTTGACTTGTTGACTAGGAGATGTAAATTACAAGTACCTTAGAATTCGGAGTGGGATCACCTGATGGCGAAGGACACTGGCAATTGGGAAAGTTAATCCACTCGCATACATCAGTTCAGTGCATTAGAAGGTTTTGGACTATGTTTAAGTTCAAATCCTAATATGTAAAGAGTTCTGCTCAAATCAGCTGTGGCAAGTGGACATAATTCTAGCCTCTAAAGAGTTCTGTTCAAATCAGCTGTGGCAAGTGGACATAATCCTAATATGTAAAGAGTTCTGCTCAAATCAGCTGTGGTGTGACAAGACCGCCGGGGCTTGGTCTGGTTTGCCACGATAGATACTATCCCCTGCCTTTGCTCCAACCACCTCAATAGCACTCTACATCTACCAGGCCCCACACAAGCCGGGACAGCTTAACCTCCCCTCCCTCACCTAGGGTTCCAAACCCCAAGGGGGCTCGGACCAGACACCAGTCATATCACTGCACAAAGTCATAGCTAAGAGAACAAAAATTTAATTCTGAACTACGTCAACCACAACACAGAGAAGGATGGCTGAAAGCCAGACTAGAAGAACTATGTACAATATCAGAGATGCAGATGAGTAATCATCATGGAGGCGGACGATAGCTCGTGCGGTTGTCCAGTCGTGGTAGCGACTCACCCAGGCTCCTCCAGTGGACTGGAACTCCAAGGTCTGCTGCCTCTCCAAAGTTCCCTCTTCCCACAGAGAACCAATCACGGGCTGATCAAGCGCAGTACCATTGCCTGACTGACACTGCACCGAAGAACAAGGATCCTTCCTTGCTGTCGTACTATTTTCACTCGTCACACTCCTGATGAAGTCTGGGCCGACCCTAGAACATTAGCGGTCTCCCACTTGCCGAAAAAGTACATGTAGCACTGTCTCAAAATACACAAGAGCCTGGTCACACCTCTATCTCATAAGTGACCCACACACTGATATGTCACCTACAAAATGAGCGGTTGCTCCACATGAACACATAATGTCACTGGTAAAGTCTATCAGGTGACTATCACACTTCACCTTGTTTCCATGTCCTTGGACAAATAGATCTTCACACAGTCTCATGTAACTACCCTGATCAATGGGTAGTAATCACAACCTAGCATACACTGTCAACAGTTCATCACGATGGCATGAGGTAGCTCCCTACCTTAACAAACATTGTCAACAGTTCATCACATTGGCATGAGGTAGCTCCCTACCTTAACAAACAGGTCACTCTGGTGTTCCCACCAATGTTGTAATCAATGTCCTAGGTCACTGGACCACATGTTGGCTTCATAAAGGTACCAATGTAGAAAACACTATTTAAGCATATATTATACACGGTGTCCCCTGACAAGCCCAGCCGGGTCAGAAGCATATTACACAGGCCATGGTGACCGGTATCAATGATCACTCTGCTCAACTGGAAGTTCACTACCATTGCAATCATCAAGGTTTACACAGAGGTTGAAATGTCAACCATCTAGAATCACCAGACGTTTCAGTGTTGGATCCTCACAGGATCGGATGACACTCGTCGGACTCTTGACGGAGGTCCTAACCTAGACCTACCGACTTATTCAGCACTCAGCTTCTTCAACATTGACTCGCAGAATCATGACGACCACTCCCCAGTATGGCCTCAATCACTTCTGGATAGGCACTGGAATGAGTGGGCCCATAGAGCTCATGGTGAAGCTCTTGAATCTTCTTCTGTATAGTAATAACAGATCCTGAAACACGGAGAGGTTGGGGTGAGTACTCAACTACAACAAAGACTACTAGCATCTCCACCCCGTCCCTGCCTCTCAGACATTCTTCATGTCTACCAACATGAGTATGAAAGCATCACATCATAGATCTACTTAGTCACTATAATATATAGGCATAATGATGGTAGAAAAAGCAATAGCACACCTGTTCAGTCAAGTAACACTTCTGGGCTACCTATAACCCCTAGCACCAGAGTCGACTGTATGACTCTGTCAAGCATCCTTCGCCTGGTGCCAGTCCAATCCGGTTTCCTCTTCCATCATCAATCAACATATACACTTACTTTCCTTTCAGTGTAGGGATTACTGTATCGAGAAGGTGTCCAGCCGGACATCTCCTTCCTGACAGACTCATCAATTCATCAATCCCTTAACCCATGGACTGATCAATCACACACATTAATAAACTATATGCCATAATGATTATACTCCTGATAATTCATTACTATAGCATTAACCAAGGAGAACTCATGACTTGTTACACTTAATAACAAAATCATATCACAGCCATAGTGTCAGGTCTGGGATCCCTGCCCCAGATCCTGAGTTGCCCTTGTATTCACTGACTATCTTTCAGGTCAGTCATACCTGTGGCCGGTCGAGCACAGCTGTGGTGGCCATCCACCATTACACTTTCCCACAGCTACGGTGGGTCCCGTGTACCTTGTCCCGTGAACGACTTAAGTCACGTCATCCAATGTAGCAACCTCCATACTCCACTACCAGAACTTTGACTCCACCTTTTGGGGGGGGGGGGTTATTTCCTTCATATACTACTACTTCACGGCAGTACTCAAAGTACTCCATGAACCGAAGTCAGGGTTCCAGAAGAGTAGAATATTAGAGACAGAAACGGTTAGGTTCAAACCTCGATCTACCTAGACACCACGGCCTCGAATTACGGAGTGCCGCTTCACCCTCGATCGGGTATGTTCACTCTTCGGATCTGCACGATCGCATTGGGTCGGACCTATTACCTATCGGGTTGGGGGTAGCGGCCTACCTCCCGCTGCCTAGACAAACGTAAGATGGAACATGCACGGTCATCATAGCGGACGGACATGAACAAGGCAGTAACTATAGTATCATGATACCTTCTTATCAACTGTTATCCTACCGATGCAACACCATTCGGCTTACGCGGAATAACAAGGCTATCTGCACACAGCAAATACACCACTGCTGATCTCACCTTGATTCCTCGAAAAATCACCACCACTGATAGAACAATTAAGTTACAATTCTAATGTCACGAAGCACATTCAACATCTCTAATAATAAGCTCTACCTTATCATTTACAGCGTCATGCATGTTGATGTAATGACTGACAAACTGTTGCCTTGCCTGCGTAATTAATAAACCAAACCAGTGACTGCTACACTCTGTAACGCACCTCGTTCGGCCTATTTTATTTACACACCACTCGCTGTGGAATACGGCTTGCCCCGTCAGGTAACACATTACATCGCTGATCGATAAAGCCTACTTAAATATGCAACCGCCAACTGTAACGGATAACTCAATTTTGCGACGGCAATTAATTCATTCCGGGAACTCAGCACGGCATCACGACAACAATTAAATAATAGAATAAGTATTCAACTAACCTGTGATTGAAGAATCACAACCTTGACTGCAGATGTCCGCACTGGCCGCGATTATTGACATCCAAATTACATCAGCCTGTTGGCTGCGATCTGTTCACGCTGAGATTTGGTGGGCGACTGACCACGACAATGTCAGTGCGCCTTCCACTCGCCTACACGGGCCGCGTGACTTTCATGTTTCATGAAGAAAACCAGAGTCACGATAAGTTCCACCAACCCGTGCTGCCTGAAGCACTCGTGAACTTCGAGCTATTTCCCACGTACGCACTTGAGGGAACATTCTAGATTGTTCTATAAATAACTAGAATAGCTCCGCCCGCACTACGTTTCTAGGGAAATCCCCTATTAATTGATATTAATTTCAAGGGAGACCAACGCCTCGCACTCCCTTCAAAGGGCTATTATGCAGAGATTTGCCGATCTGTAGCCGTTTCGTCACATAGGCCCCCACTTAAGATGGTCGACCCGGTCGAACTCACTAGACAAAGATCGGTCCCTGAACTCTGAACCTCTACTCTATCCAGATTGGATTTCCCGGAAAAGACGTTCCATAACGTTCACTTTCTCTGGGGAGATCCACCAGAATGGTATGGATGCTGGATCACCAACCACCGCCTCCAACATACGTTATCTCCAGCGATTAGGCCCGAAACGTAACGGCCTGGTGATTGGCTTACCGATCTGTCTACACTGACTGTTCCGCATCCACCTGGTGTAGGCCATCGGTTACTTTACTGAGGGTTCGTTCGTCCCTTCCGACAATAGGATATGTCCTATCCCGACTAGGCATCACCTCGTGGACTGTTCGCGGATGTCGACCGAAATGAATGGTCGCTTACTCCTCCAGGTTCGTCTGGAGTACCCTTGCTCCTGCCTTCTCTCCCGCGAGTAAGGACAGTGAGCTTGTCGGCGTATCGAGTCCCCGACGATCCCGTCGTGCCAGATGTGACTTCGCCTGTCCGACCTCGATTCCCAGTGTGCTTAACACCATGGGGCTCTTCCCGACGGAGCCTGTTCGCCCTATCTACGGTTGAACGCTCAGGAGACCGCAGACCCTCCCCACAGGGGTACTGCGTAGGACTGAGTCTTCCTCGCCCTCGTCTGGACCCAGAACCGAATCTAGCGCGATGGTAGTCGCACTATCTTGTGGAGAAACTACCTCGGACCTCTCCAAATTCTGAAGGAGAGTACAATGGAACTTACGCAATTCCCCGCGGACCTTCACCTCATACGTGGATCGGGACTTATCCGCTCCACAAGGAAGGGCCCTGCCATCCGAGTTCGAATTCCGCCCCCTCGATTGGGAGAAGCGCGAGAACCCTATCTCCAATCTGCAGAGACAAACCGTTTTTGGTCCTGTGCTTTGGTGCTGCCAGACAACACTTTGGGCACGACCGATATCTCCGCAACGTCGCCTGTCATTCCAGCCAGTGGTAGTGGCTGGAAAGACACTGGACTGTTGCCCCCACATCCTATGTCCGGTTAAGGATAAGGTATGCACTCTATGTATCAAGCGGGATCTGTAGTCAGTAGGGACTACCATCTGACGTACTGGCTATCCCCTTGCCCGGCTCTACGATAAAGCAACCGGTTTTTCTACATAGAACTGACCCGGAGTTGGCGGGACAGACTTTGGACACCTCCAGTAAGTAAGGACGCAAAGTCTGGTCCCTACTTTGAGCACTGCTCACTAACCTCGCAAGAGAATGGTCTATTTCCTTACCACACTGCCTTTCTCCATCCTTAGCCCTGCCTGCACTACGCTCACTAGACAATGTTCCCTGGGGTCCCCCAGGAATACATGCGGACGACCGAGGATCAAAGGGTAAATAGGATCAGGCAGCACAGCCGCCTGGATGCTACCGTAACGTACCTGCACCGAATGTCAATCCGAGCAATCGGCAAGCCATAGCTACGGAGCTCCTCATGGCCAGCTGAAATTCTTCTTGTCTCGCCGGTGACTGCCCTGGCTCACAAGGTGGGATGAGATTACAGCTTCAAACTGCAATCCTGTATCGTAATAGACATTCCACCTGCTTCCCATTCACCTCTATCGTTTCGGATCACAGTGAGTTCTCAGACTTTGGTTTCTCCCGACCCTTAGGTGTGGTCTCGCTAGGTCTACTCTAGTAGAGGCGAGACAACGCAAGTGCAAGTCCTTTGGCTTTCTCAGACAATCTACCAGTATTATGGGAAGGAGACTTACAGTGCTTACACCACCTCTTACTCACTTCCGTTTGGGGAGGCGGGAGGGCTTTGCTTATCGGGTTTCTTACCAGAGTCTTTTACCACAGGATCTGCTACATTGGATGATTCTTTGGGACCTTTGGTCTTGGGCTTCTGATCAAGCCCCTTCTGCCTTTTCCTGTCACTCAGTCTCACCATAGACTTCCACATACCTTCAGCTAACTTATTACTATGTCTAGCCTTTCCGCCCCATTTTCCCCTAAGAAATTCCTTAAAGGCTTGGACTCGCATCTTCATATTGATCCACCACCATCACCTCTCTCGACTCTCTCATAATCCTCTTTGAAATTGGCCAACGCCATCCATTTCAACAGGTTGAGTTCAGCCTCACACTATAGGCCGAGAACATCTCACCTGGTTCTCTCTTGGAAGTTCTGAACCTCCGCCTGTAAGCATGGCTGTCATTTCGAATCTTTTCAAAGAGCCGATTTCATGGTTGGATAATCTTTTCCATCCCTGGGGAAGACGCGCATACACTTCGTACGCGGTGCCACGGAGTCCCTGTGAAAGCTTAAGATTCCAACGCTCAGGCTCTAAACCATAGCTTTACACATTGCCTCGAACTTCTCTAGATTGATTTATCTATCTCTCTTGGTCCGGTTCAAATGGTGGAAACGGCCATTTCATAGCATGGTAAGCTGGTCTGCTGGCTGCTGATGAGCTAGGTAAAGCTACTCCACCTACGCTCCCTCAAATCACCAACAGATTTAGCCTCTACCTCAAGTTGTCTTCATACGGAACTCATGTTCCATTTCCAACTTCCTAGCATCTAATTTCTTGAGACTCTAGGTCAGCTGCCAGTTTTGTGCCTGTTGGTCTGCCACCAACTTTTGCTCTTCAAGTGCTACCTTTCGAGCTTCAAGCTCAATTTCTGACTTCCTTCTCCTCCCTCTCCTCTGCTCTGAAGTCTCTCTCGACTTCCAGTACATAGGCTTTGACTCCTCACCTTCCAATCCCATCTCATTGCAGATGCCCGCACCTTAGCTAAATCTAAAGTACGAGTAGCCATGTTTAGTGTAACTTAGTATCAGTATAGATATGCAATACTCAATCACAATGCTAACTGTACTCCAACCAACACGTAACTATGTATCTATACTAACTTAACTAAATGTCTGTCACGTCGAAGAGAAAGGTATCAGTAGCCCTACTCGTCAAGTAGACAATAGGTATAGGACAGATACACTATAACCTATTCCTACGAGATGTCAGAACAAAGAGAAGCCCGGACGAGCCCCTACTCTATCTGTGACAAGACCGCCGGGCTTGGTCTGGTTTGCCACGATAGATACTATCCCCTGCCTTTGCTCCAACCCCTCAATAGCACACTCTACATCTACCAGGCCCCACACAAGCCGGGACAGCTTACCTCCCCTCCCTCACCTAGGGTTCCAAACCCAAGGGGGCTCGGACCAGACACACACCAGTCTATCACTGCACAAGTCATAGCTAGAGAACAAAAATTTAATTCTGAACTACGTCAAAACCACACAGAGAAGGATGCTGAAAGCCAGACTAGAAGACCTATGTACAATATCAGAGATGCAGATGAGTAATCATCATGGAGGCGGACGATAGCTCGTGCGTTGTCCAGTCGTGGTAGCGACTCACCCAGGCTCCTCCAGTGGACTGGAACTCCAAGGTCTGCTGCCTCTCCAAGTTCCCTCTTCCCACAGAGAACCAAGCAAGGGCTGATCAAGCGCAGTACCACTGCCTGACTGACACTGCACCCGATGAACAAGGCTCCCTTCCTTGCTGTCGTACTATTTAACTCGTCACACTCCTGATGAAGTCTGGGCCGACCCTAGAACATTAGCGGTCTCCCACTTGCCGAAAAAATACATGTAGCACCGTCTCAAAATATACAAGAGCCTGGTCACTCTTCTATCTCATAAGTGACCCACACACTGATATGTCACCTACAAATGAGCGGTTTGCTCCACATGAACACCAATGTCCTGGTAAAGTCTTCAGGTGATTAAACACCTCACCTTGTTTCATGTCCTTGGACAAATAGATCTTCACACAGTATCATGTAACTACCCTGATCAATGGGTAGTAATCACAACCTAGCATACACTGTCAACAGTTCACCACGATGGCATGAGGTAGCTCCCTACCTTAACAAACATTGTCAAAAGTTTCATCACATTGCATGAGGTAGCTCCCTACCTTAACAAACATGTCACTCTGGTGTTCCCACCAATGTTGTAATCAATGTCCTAGGTCACTGGACCACATGTTGGCTTTAAAGGTAACCAATGTAGAAACACTATTTAAGCATCACTTGATACATGGTGTCCCATAACCCAGCCGGGCCAGAAGCATATAACAGTCATGGTGACCGGTAACCATGATCACTTTGCTCAACTTGAAAGTTCCTGACCTTGCAATCACCAAGGTTTACCTTGAGGTTGAATGTCACCAGTGCGTACTGGCTAGAATCACCAGACGTTTCAGTGTTGGACCCTCTCAGGATCGGATGACACTCGTTCGACTCTGACGGAGGTCCTAACCTAGACCTACGACTTTATTCAGCACTCAGCTCCTTTCAACATTGATCTCGCAGAATCAGACGACCACTCCCAGTATGGCCTCAATCAACTTCTGGTAGGCACTGGAATGAGTGGGCCCATAGAGCTCCATGGTGATGTCCTTGAATCTTCTTCTGTATAGTAAGAAGCAGATCCACGGTGAGGTTGAAGAATCACAACCTTGACCTGCAGATGTCCGCACTGGCTCGCGAATATTGACATCAAAATTACATCAGCCTGTTGGCTGCGATCTGTTCACGCTGAGATTTTGGTGGGCGAACTCCCACGACAAAGTCGTGCGCCTTCCACTCGCCTACCCGGGCCGCGTGACTTATCATGATTCATGAAGAAGACCAGTCACGATAAGTTTCACCACCGTGCTACCTAAGCACTCGTGACCTTAGAGCTATTCCCCCGTACGCCCTGAGGGAACATTCTAGATTGTTCTATAAATAACTATAAATCATGATCATCCG